>JAIUCV010000213.1:1202500-1397500 GCA_026724425.1 Erythrophleum ivorense | reverse complement strand
ACAGAGTGGCCCTATTATGACCTTTTAATTCTATAGTTGAAATTAGTCTGTAAAAACCATATATCGAAGAAGCATAAATCATTTTCTGTATTCCACGTTTGAGGAGAAGGCATATCTAAGGGACCGTTCAAAGAAAGGATAATGTTTATATCATTATATATTGTTAATAAATTTATAAGAGCTTAAAAATACTAAATCAATTATGTTTTTCCCTTGAACCAGGTTCTACTTATCTTACTTATCTATGTATTGTTCTATATGAGATTGGTTTGATGTGATGCTAAAGTTTGAATTCTATATTGGGGGAAAGGTTATAGATTGGTTTCATTATTCATTTCTGGGGTTTAGGAATCTACTCTGTTTCTTCATTCAGAAACGATGAACAAAACTTAATGTATGCTTCCATTGTTTCCAGGTTGCACAATGGAACCTCGCAGAAACCACTAACTAGAATGTGGCGAATTTAAAGTAAAATATTCGAATCTCTAACGTAGGATTGATGTTAAGAAGAAATACATTTTGTTGTACAGTTTTTGCTGGTTGGATATAAACAATTTGTTAGCTCTTTCTCTCACATGACATAATTTCTGATTTACATGGACAACACGATGAGTAACTCTAAATAGTGTTAGAACCTAAATGCTTTTCCTCTGTGTGCTTGTCTTCCGGATATCTTTACAGCATTAGATGCTTTGTTTGAAATGATTAAAAGATTATACTCTCTAACATATGTATTATATAATACATTTTTGTTGTCACAGTTTTTGCTAGTTGGATAAACATTTTTTTAGCAACGAGGTTTAGATCTTCCTCTTACATAACATAATTTCTGTTATGTTTTTTTTTTGCCAGAAAGCCTTGAAAACCAAGGCTGATCATGGGCAAATTGCGTAGTTCCTGATAGGAAGACATACATAACATGAACTTCTCCAGTACTAAGGCAAAGTTCTTGATAGACAGACATACATGAGCTTCTCCAGCAGAATCACTAACAATAATTATAAAGTAGACAGGTAAGCATTATTGGTTAATGCGTACACTATATTTGTACATGACTTTAATTTTGATTGATGCATACATACACTGTAGGCTATTTTACAGTTTTATAATCATGTTTTTCCCAAATCAGACTTTTGTTTCTTTCCTTAAGTTTTTTGGTCGTTAAATTAAAATCATTACATTTAGCTAATACAACTACAAAACCTTACGTAATATTTTACATACCATGATATGTTTTAAACAATTAATACTTTACGTAAATACTTCTGTAAAGTTTAAACAATTAATCCTTCACGTGCATCTAACTTCTGTTTTATATACAACATAAAATAATACTCCATAATAAATAATCACTATAAAATAATATTTTTTGCCAGGTCCCTATATGGTGTAATACTTAGCAAAACTCAATAAGATAATAAGATAATAATATTTTTGAAAATCTTATGTAAATATATGATCCCAATAATAAGGTAAATAATAATTATAGAAATAATTATCTTATGTAATAATTATATAAATATAGACATATATAATTAAGTATATAAGGTAATTAATCAAAACATGACTCAATTGTTGTTTCAAATTTTGATTAAATCTTCCAAATTTATTGATACACCTCAACATATTCTGAACAAATTGTACCGTGTTTAAAATCAAATTTTATTGCTTTTTTATGAATATTAAGAATTCAAATCGAAAAATATCTCTATAAATTAATAATTTATTACTTTATTGATAAAAGAATAATTATTACTTTATCCATGAATTAATAACTCTATAAGATAATACAATTTCAAAGTCCCAACAGGAAAAATTTATTTATATGCATAGATATTGTTAAGATTCGTATAAATGCCAAATTAGATAAAAGATAAAGTGTTAAACGCCAATTTGTACTACTACATCCCAAAAAAAAAAAAGGGAAAAGAAAAAAATGATTTTCTTAGGAGTGGCATTGAGAAAAAATGAATTAAAAACACTAGAAATAGGTGGTGGATGTAACGTTTTTGTGCTTAGATATGTCAACTCTCACCAAGTCTCTATGGGATACTCGCCACTCCTCTGCCTGGACGTAACAATTTGATCCCACCAGCGTCGTAGAATTCCGTGGCGGCAACCTTGACCCGGTTGATCTCGGCATAATTTTGACAATTAAAAATCAACTCCATCTTTTTCTCCCAGTCCAAGTAAGCATCAGGATCATTCCTCCCATGAAATGGTGGAATTTTATCTTATAGCCACCGAGATTCTCGACCATAAGGTCTCTTTCTTCCCTCGCAAGTCTCGGCCGTCTATTGCTCTGGTGGGATGAGTAGCCACGACTGCTGTAGTAGTTTCGAGCGTTCTGGTCAACATGATTCTTGTTTTGTTCCTTAGGTCCGTGAGAGTGCTCTCCTTCTGATATGATCACTTGTTCACCCGGGACCTTCTCTTTCCCTTTAAGTTGGTCGCGGATAGGTTTAAGTTTCTCCTCCATCATTGCCTCCATTTGTTTGGTGATGGCATCGATCAAAATCTTGTTGTTGGCTGTGTTCCCGGATGAAGACTCCTCGGACATCCTGAAATAAAAATCACAAACTCACCAGTAACTAGTTCCAAAGGTAAACTACTTTCATAAATATAAAAATGATACGGTTCAACGGTTTTCAAACTAAGGTTATTATGAGCGATCAGAAGATGAACGGTCAAATGAACGAGTTGCTTAAAACCGTGATAAATATGATGGTTTTTCAGTTGATGAGTCGATCCAATGATTAAACAAACAATAATGATCAAATAACGAACAAAGATAGATGGATCTATGATGATGAAACGAGACGATGATCAACGATGGATGAGTTCGGGATGAACAAAACGGTAGACGAACAGTCAATGATAAAATGATAAGATCGGTGAATGAAAAAGATAAATGGATAGAGTACTCAACTTCAGAGCGTGCTCTGATACCACTTGATGAGATTCTCCTAAGACCGGCACTCTTTGAGGTTGAGTAGAGATAGATATGGTTTCGGTGAGAAACCGTGATGATGGACGGATAGAAATGGTTGAATGGATAAATCAGAGACTTGCGGAAGAATCTCTAAACTCCGACTTATACTTCTCAAGGATATTACACACCAAAAGAAGAACAAGGATTTCGATGGATATAACACACCAACGAGATGATCTTTACTTAAAAGGTTTTTGATAAAAAGAAAAGATCCTTTCAGCAAGAGATTACACACGGTTTTAAAGAGAGGAAGGAAGGGAAAGAATGCGAAGAGACTAGCCTTGGAACAAACTCCAAGCTAGCTCGGAAACACAACATAATTAAACCACACAAATTTGAAAAACATAAGATAAAAACCGAAATGAAATGACCCAAAACTCTCGCTGGATATTCTTGAAGTGGGCTGGGTCGGATTGGCAATGGGATGAATGGGGGAACTGTTAACTCAAGCCTCATTAAAAACCTACTAAGGAAAACCCATTGGGACAAAACCTTAGTAGGGAAAAAGAGTGCCCAAGCAACACTTAATCCCATTACCAACCTTCTTGGGCTGTTACCAAAACCATAGTGGTAGGAGTAACCTTTGTTTTATCCTGGCCCAAGTGCTTAAGTATCAAACCAAAGGCTTGGTTGAGTGACTTAGCCTTTGATCGAGTCATTGGACCCATAAGTCCGGTCAAGGCCTCCTCGGCTACAAGCTGATATTACACACCACAAGTGAAGAAGGATTTTGATGGATATTACACACCAACAAGAGTGATCTTTGCATAAAAGGTTTTTGATTAAAATGAAAGATGAGTTTAAAGAACAAGAGTACAGCGAATATAAAGAGAAAATAGAAGAAAAGAAGATGTTCGGATATCAATCCAAGTCCCACATCGGAAGTTTAGACAAGGTGTGTCTAATATATAAGTAATTTCCAACTCTAACTAGTATGAGGCCTTGCTGACCGCAACTGTGGCCCGTTTTGCGTACCTAACTGTAAGGAATTGTTGAGTTTGGCTTCCAACGTTGTTTGCAAGTATTTCTTTCGCTGGGATGCCGTGAACACAAAAGCCGGCACTTGTGATCCTTGCACCTTGGCATTAAATGATGCCTTGTTTTTATAGGTTAATGAGCTGTCGGCTGAAATCTCGGATTTGGAACGGTTATTGACGGTGAGTGAAGCAATTCAATCCCGCCATACCTCGTTTGTCCCACAAACAAAAGATGACGGTCAAGACCTTGTTCCTTTTTGCTTGCGCCGGGTTGACTTGTATAAGAGCATGTGCGCTTTGGTTTTGCATGAACGTCAGATTTCCGCTCTTTGGTTGCATGAACGTCAGAACTCCGCTCCTTGGCTTTTGCCTAGTGCCGGGGGAGTGTGATATGATCATGGATGAGGTTGCTATGGACTTGTACCCGGGAGAGCTTGAAGCAGAAGAGTCTATGCCCGTTCCAACCGGTCCAACGACGCGTTCCCAGACTAAGGCATTCAACCATGGAGTTGGTCGGATACTTAGTCGTTTAAGCCGGCAAGTCCCGGAGGTTAAGCAATCCACTCTGGTCTGCTTAACGGCCGAATGACTTTGGTAATGGGATAAGTGGGAATGGTGTGCTCTTTTTCCCTGACATGGTTTTGTCCCACTGGGTTTTCCATGTTAGGTTTTTAACGAGGCCCATGTCTCACTTCGTATCCTCCCGTTACTATATGTTCGTTCGGTCCGGCCCGTTTGCATTTGAATATTTGGGCGCCTATCTTTATCGTGTTATTTATGCTTTGGTTTGACTGCATTTATGTTTTTGCTTGTTTCCAAGGTGGGCTGGAGCGTGTTCCAGCCACCCCCTCGCCTTCCTTCCTTTATGTTTGGCTAGAAACACTTCTTTCATTTTATCAAACATTTTATTTCTAAAACTCTCTCTTACTTTGTTTGATCTTCTTAGTGCGTTATATCTAAGAGAACCCTTTGATCTTGTTGTGCGTCATATCAGCAAGGCTGAAGGTGGTGTTGGAAATCCTTTGCCATCGGATTTCTGTTATAAACCATTCGATCCATCGTTATCCCGCCATTCCATTCTCGATATCGATCCATTCTCATACCGCCGATTCAATCTCGCCTTTGCTCCACCGACCGCCGCTCCATTCCTATTCATCGTACCATCTCATACCGCTGATCCTCCCCGCTGGATCTTCCCTCCGGTTCATTCCTCGCCGAATCATTCCATTCACCGAGTCTTTTCATCTTCCGCCGACCATACACTTTCACTATCGCCTTACGCTCGTCTCATTTTCATTCCATCTCGTTTAAACCTTGCTTTAAAGTGACGATCTCTATCAAGGGTCATATTAAGTGGTATCAGAGCCACTTTGAAGCTAAGTGTTCTCCGCCTTTGCTGAAAAATCTTTTCTTTCGATTTGTTTGTTCATTTGACCGTTCATCTCCCGCTCATCATAGATCCGAAATTTCTTTGCATATTTTTGAATATTCCCTTGCATAATTTCATCGTTTCAAGCATCCCTTGCACTGATTTTCATCATTTTAATTTTTTGCATAATTTTAAAAATATTATCATAATTGTTTTTGAGCATTGTTGCATAGATCTATCGCTTGTGAGTGTTTACAATTTGTTAAAAATTATTTGCTTAATTTTTACGAATTGTTTTCATACATCCCTTGAACTGTTGACTGCCGTGAGTTTGATTTTGCTTTTCAGGCACTATGGTGTCCGACAAAGAGGAAGAAACAAGCCGAGAGTCACAGTCATCCCTCAGTCCAGCCGTGATCGAGCATCTTCAGAAACTGATGGAACTAGCCTACGAGAAGTGGGAAAAGCGGTTAGACATCCGACTGGGTAAACAAAAGGCCGATGTTGGTCCTATCCACGTCTCGGACGAAGAACAACCTAAGGAGCAGTCTACGACCAAGAGACCACCGGTTGATATCCGGGCCAAAGAATATTATAGCAGTGCCGGTCATTCCTCGCACGGCAGCTGCCAACGATACCGCCGGACAAGAGAGGAACCGGATCATTTGGTCGAGAATTTGGGAGGTTACAAAATTCGGATTCCTCCGTTCTATGGCCGAAGCAATCCCGATGAGTATATGGATTGGGAGAAGAAGTGTGAGTTTAACTTCAATCTTCACAACATCCTCAACGTGAACCGAGTTAAGTTGGCCGTGTCTGAGTTCAACGACTATGCCTTGAGATGGTGGGAGCAGATTACGACAGCCAGAGCTTATGGTGGAGCTTATGAGATTACCACATGGGAAGAGATGAAGAGAGTGATGCGGCAACGGTTTGTCCCCGGTCATTACCAGCGTGAGCTACATGCTAAGCTCCGGAAGCTTATTCAGGGAACTAAGTCCGTGGATGAATATTACCAAGATATGGAAGTCATGAAACTCCGAGCCAATGTTGAGGAAAGTCAAGAAGCTACTATGTCACGATTTCTAGGAGGGCTAAACCGTGAGATTCATGATATCGTGGAGATGCAGGATTGTGACAGTTTAGAGGAGTTGTTGCACAAATCCATTCTGGCCGAGCAACAACTCAAGAGGAAAATGTCTGGCCGGTACAACACCGAATCTCGCCGACCGTCCTATCCGAGAGAGAATCAAACGAAACCTGCACCGCGTGCCGAACCTAAAGGACAGCCGAACAGTTTTGATAAAGAGAAGGGCAGTTCAGGTGCTACTCCGACTACTAGAGCTCGTGAGCTCAAGTGCTTTAAGTGTCAAGGCTTCGGACACTATGCTCATGAGTGTAGAAACAAACGGGTTATGTTCATCAGGGACAATGGCGAAGTAGAGTCCGAAGATGAGGAGATTGTCTATCAGCCAGCACGTGAACCAGCACTTGAAGAAGATGAAGCCGCGCCGGTATCTGGTAAACTTCTGGTCGCTAGAAGGCTATTGAGTACTCAGATCCGAACCGAGAAAGAAGAACAGAGAGAGAATCTCTTCCACTCTCGTTGCCTTGTCAAGGAGAAAGTATGCAGCCTTATTATAGATGGGGGCAGTTGCACCAACGTGGCTAGTGAGACTATGGTACAGAAGTTAGGACTTGAACCAGGAAGCATCCTAAGCCTTACCAGCTGCAGTGGATTAACGAGACTGGAGACATGAGAGTAAAAGAACAAGTGGTTGTGCCACTTTCGATTGATCATTACGAGGATGAGGTCCTATGCGATGTCTTACCCATGGACGCAGGACACATCATATTGGGTCGACCTTGGCAGTCAGATAGACGTGTGCTACACGATGGATTTACCAACCGGTACACCTTTGTGCATAAAGGCCGGAAGACCACTCTTACCCCTCTGTCGCCACAAGAGGTTTATGAAGACCAAGTCCAGTTGATTGGTCAAAAGAATAAGTCTCGACCAGAGAAGGATCCAGTCAAGTCGACCAAGCCATCCAATTATCTGATCAAATCCAAACAGGTTAAAGGTTCTAACTCTTCTGAAAAACCTTTCCTTCTATTTATTTTCAAGGAAACACTTAATCTCTTGGCTAACATTGCACCGGCCGTTCCGAGTGAGATTACTAAGCTTTTGCAGGGATTTAGAGATGTGTTTCCAGATGATTGTCCACAGGGATTGCCACCAGTTCGTGGCATTGAACATCAAATAGATTTCGTTCCTGGATCGTCTCTGCCGAACCGACCAGCCTACAGAACCAATCCCGTTGAGACCAAGGAACTTCAGCGCCAAATTGATGAGCTAATGGACAAAGGACACATTCGGGAAAGCATGAGTCCTTGTGCTGTTCCAGTCCTTCTCGTGCCCAAGAAAGACGGTAGCTGGCGCATGTGTGTTGATTGCCGCGCAATCAACAATATCACTGTAAAGTATCGCCACCCCATCCCTAGACTTGATGATATGTTAGATGAATTGCATGGTTCTTGCATTTTCTCTAAGATAGATTTGAAAAGTGGATATCACCAGATTAGGATGAAGGAGGGTGACGAATGGAAAACTGCATTTAAGACCAAACATGGATTATATGAATGGCTTGTCATGCCATTTGGATTAACGAATGCACCTAGTACATTCATGCGATTGATGAATCATGTTCTTAGATCATTTATTGGGCGCTTTGTTGTTGTCTATTTTGATGATATTTTGATCTACAGTAAGAACATGGCCGAGCATATAGAGCACCTCACTTCTGTTTTGCATGTTCTTAGAAAGGAGAAATTATTTGCAAATATCAAGAAGTGCACCTTTGGCACAGATAACGTTGTATTTCTAGGTTTTGTTGTGAGTGCAGATGGTGTTCAGGTGGACGAGGAAAAGGTTGCAGCCATCCGTGATTGGCCCAGTCCAACCACCGTCGGAGAAGTCAGGAGCTTCCACGGTCTAGCCGGATTTTATAGACGATTTGTCCGTGATTTCAGTACCTTAGCCGCACCGTTAACCGAAGTTATCAAAAAGGAAGTTGGGTTCAAGTGGGAGAAGGCTCAAGAGGATGCGTTCCAAGCGCTCAAAGACCGCCTTACTAACGCTCCTGTTCTTGCTTTGCCTAACTTTTTAAAGACTTTTGAGATTGAATGTGATGCTTCAGGTGTTGGCATAGGAGCCGTTTTGATGCAGGACAGGAAACCAATCGCTTTCTTTAGCGAGAAACTTGGTGGTGCCACTCTCAACTACCCCACTTACGACAAGGAGTTGTACGCCTTAGTCCGTGCCTTGCAAACTTGGCAACACTACCTCTGGCCGAAAGAGTTTGTCATCCATACTGACCACGAGTCACTGAAACATCTTAAGGGTCAGCAGAAATTGAACAAGAGGCACGCCAGGTGGGTTGAATTCATCGAAACCTTCCCATACGTCATCAAGTACAAAAAAGGTAAGGACAATGTCGTGGCCGACGCATTGTCCCGGAGGTATACGCTTCTTTCAACCCTTGATGCTAAATTGTTAGGTTTTGAGCAAATAAAAGACTTGTATGAATCTGATTCTGATTTTGCTGAAATTTATAAGTCTTGCTCTAAGTTTGCCACAGGACGATATTCTAGACAAGATGGGTTTCTCTTTTATGAGAACCGTCTCTGTGTACCTAACTGTTCTTTGAGAGATCTTTTTGTTAGGGAAGCACATGGAGGAGGCTTGATGGGACACTTTGGTGTCGCCAAAACCTTGCAGGTTATGCGTGATCATTTTCATTGGCCTCATATGATCAGAGATGTCGAGCGGATATGCTCAAGATGTGCGACTTGTAAAATGTCCAAGTCTAAGGTTCAGCCGAACGGTTTGTATACCCCTCTCCCTATCCCATCTCATCCTTGGACGGATATTTCCATGGACTTTGTTCTTGGCTTGCCTAGGACTAGAACTGGAAAGGATTCTATTTTCGTGATTGTTGATAGGTTTTCGAAAATGGCTCACTTTGTGGCATGTCATAAAACCGATGATGCATCTCATATAGCTTCCTTGTTCTTTAAAGAGATTGTTAGATTGCATGGTATGCCTCGCACTATTGTATCTGATCGTGACACCAAGTTCTTGAGTTACTTCTGGAAAACATTGTGGTCTAAGTTGGGGACTAAGCTGTTATTTTCTACTACTTGTCATCCCCAAACAGACGGCCAAACTGAAGTAGTTAATAGAACTTTGGGAACCTTGTTGCGTGCATGCATTAAGCGGAATCTTAAGAGTTGGGATGAATGCTTGCCACATATAGAATTTGCATATAATCATGCTGTGCATTCTGCTTCTAAATTTTCGCCGTTTGAAATTGTTTATGGGTTTCGACCCATCTCCCCTTTGGATTTGATGCCTTTGCCTGTGAGTGATAGGATAAGCACAGATGGGAAGCACAAGGCCGAAACCGTGAAGAAGATCCATGAACAAGCACGGAGGAACATTGAGGAGAAAACGAAGCAGTATGCCAGACATGCCAACAAGGGACGACGCCAAATGATTTTTGAGGTTGGAGACAAAGTGTGGATACACTTGCGCAAAGAACGGTTCCTTGCCGAACGTAAATCCAAGCTGATGCCTCGGATTGATGGTCCCTTTGAGATCACCAAACGAATCAACGACAACTCCTACCAAATCAATCTCCAAGGTAAGTACAACATAAGTCCCAGTTTTAATGTTGCTGATCTCTCCCCTTTTCTTGCAGATGATCCAGATTTGAGGACAAATCCTTTTCAAGAGGGAGGGAATGATATGATCATGGATGAGGTTGCTATGGACTTGTACCCGGGAGAGCTTGAAGCAGAAGAGTCTATGCCCGTTCCAACCGGTCCAACGACGCGTTCCCAGACTAAGGCATTCAACCATGGAGTTGGTCGGATACTTAGTCGTTTAAGCCGGCAAGTCCCGGAGGTTAAGCAATCCACTCTGGTCTGCTTAACGGCCGAATGACTTTGGTAATGGGATAAGTGGGAATGGTGTGCTCTTTTTCCCTGACATGGTTTTGTCCCACTGGGTTTTCCATGTTAGGTTTTTAACGAGACCCATGTCTCACTTCGTATCCTCCCGTTACTATATGTTCGTTCGGTCCGGCCCGTTTGCATTTGAATATTTGGGCGCCTATCTTTATCGTGTTATTTATGCTTTGGTTTGACTGCATTTATGTTTTTGCTTGTTTCCAAGGTGGGCTGGAGCGTGTTCCAGCCACCCCCTCGCCTTCCTTCATTTATGTTTGGCGAGAAACACTTCTTTCATTTTTATCAAACATTTTATTTCTAAAACTCTCTCTTACTTTGTTTGATCTTCTTAGTGCGTTATATCTAAGAGAACCCTTTGATCTTGTTGTGCGTCATATCAGCAAGGCTGAAGGTGGTGTTGGAAATCCTTTGCCATCGGATTTCTGTTATAAACCATTCGATCCATCGTTATTCGGCCGTTCCATTCTCGCTATCGATCCATTCTCATACCGCCGATTCAATCTCGCCTTCGCTCCACCGACCGTCGGTCCATTCCTATTCATCGTACCATCTCATACCGCTGATCCTCCCCGCTGGATCTTCCCTCCGGTTCATTCCTCGCCGAATCATTCCATTCACCGAGTCTTTTCATCTTCCGCCGACCATACACTTTCACTATCGCCTTACGCTCGTCTCATTTTCATTCCATCTCGTTTAAACCTTGCTTCAAAGTGACGATCTCTATCAAGGGTCATATTAGTGATGGTAATGATGTTGAATGATCGCGGGACTAAGGCAGGAAGGAAAGGATGGTAGGATGTGGGTAGATTCGGTCTAGTTGTTTCAAAGTAATAGCTTATTAATGAACCAAGACACTACAAGAATCAGTGTCCCAAGCTGGCACTGCAGAATGGGAAGCGGACAAGTGATGGACCGAACCCGCCTGCTAAGAGGCAAGCTATGACGCCGCTGGTGTACAACATTGGTAGTGATCGATCCGATCACTGGTGAGTCCTATCACTTACCTTAGCGTTTTCTGTGTGAAATATTGCTTGTTGTGTGCTAGCTTTAGGTTCTTAGCATTTAGAATCAATGTGTAGGAATTGAATAATGGGTGGTGTGGCGACCCAATGTCTGTTTGATGATCGCACCCGTTCACCCGGCCAGTCTCACCGACGATCCATACAACCATACGGATGATCGCACCCGTTCACCCGGTCGATCGTGCCCGTTCGTTGTGCGGTTGATCAACCATCCGGGACCAACCGTTTATCCGATCCCATCATCCCGACCGTCCCCCGGTCGATGGAACCGTCCGTCCGCTTGGATCCGCCGATTCCCCGACCCGAATCCAGACGCCACGGTTAACCACAGTTCGGCCGACTGGTTCGATCGATACATCAACCATTGGCAATCGATCACACCGTTTGGTGTTCGATCCCAACCGTTCTGTGGCTGATCAATCCGTCCGGCCACCAACTGTGATCCCTCCGATCACCATATGTGATCCGTCCGATCACCATATGTGATCCGTCCGATCACAACCAATGATCCGTCCGACCACAACCTGTGATCCTCTGACTATCCACTGTGACCCGCCGGCCACCGCCTGTGATCCGTTCGGCCACCGACTGTGATCCGTTCGGACCTATCTTTTTGGTGTATTTTGCCTTAGGCGTGGTTCACGTGTATCATGAATCATGGATGGCGATTTCGCCCCCATGGCCTTGTATATATAGACTCGACCACCGAACAGTCGCAACTGTTCGTGGCCAACCGTCCAGCTATTGCACCCGTTCGGCCAGTAACCGCCACACTCTACCCGAGTGTGGGTAGCTCAGCTACCAAACACTCAACCTAGCTGACCGGAGCTATCCACCAACTGGTCGAGCTGACCCAGCTGACCTAGCTCATCCATCCAGCTGCCCTCAGCTAGTTTTCAGCTGCCTTCTTCTTCTTCCTTACACACTAAGTCCTTTTCTTTCCGGACTTAGCCATTTCCGGACCATGGAACGAGTTCTTTACTTTCTTCGACCATTTACTCATCTGTTCCCGACCATGGTCCATCCCGCCGATCCTAGCGCGGATCGGGGATGTTACACATATGGTCCGACTATGTCATTTGGTTCGTTTCTCGACCTTGACTAAGTCGTTCCTGATCATTCCACTAGGCATAACTTGTTCACGGCCAACCCATGGCCTGAACCAAGTACGTCTTTTTCCAAAACAAATCGACCCTCTATCCCGAGCCGGGATAGGGATGTTACTAGTCTCCCCCACCCAATAGGAATTCGTCCTCGAATTCGATGGTGGTAGATCTTGCTTCCGTTCCCTTAACCATGTAACAGAGTCCCAGTTGCATTTTTGCTTTGGTTCTGTACATGTACGTTATAGTCCTTCTCGACCATAACTTAATCCGACTTTGGCTTCTCCGGCTTGATCATATAACTTGATCATAGCCGATCATGAATTTGTCATAAACTGATCGCAGTCCTTTCCGGACAGATCATCCCCTGGTCAATCTCTGAACAGGTCTATTCGATCCAGGCCATGCCTCTGAATGGATCGTATACCGAACTTGGTATTGCATGGACTTGGTCATACTCGACCTTGGTCCATCACATACCAATCCTTACTTCCTAACTTAGTTTTATCATGACTAAGTTAGCCCGATCATAGTCCATTATGACTATGTCATACACGATCTTGGTCAAACTCCAAAAAAATCGTAATATGATCTTGGTCAATCTCCGAATGGGTCGCTTCCCAATCATAGCCTTTTTGGTGAGATCATATGTCTCGCGCATAGTCTTTCCCGACTACCGCCTATGACCCTAGCCTCTACCGGCTTGATCAATAATCCCCGATCATAGTCTGTCCCGACTATATCGTGTTCCAACCCCGGCTCATCAAGACTTAATCTTTTACCAGATTTTTGGTCTATCTTTGAACGTGGTCTAGTTCCTTGATCGTTATCCCACCAAAACTTGATCATAATTTCCAACATTGGTCCAACACGGACTCCATCATCTTTTCGACCTTGGCCACTTTCTGAATAGGTCGTTTCCCGACCTTGGTCGCTCACGGACTTAACCACATATCACGAACATAGATTTTTCCTAACTACATCGTATACTGGCCCTGGTCCTTTGCTGACTCGATCCTTATCTCGTGATCTTAGCCCCTTTTGACTAAATCACTTCCTGATCACAGTCCCTCCTGGACTTGATCATTTCCTGATCATAGTCCCATCCGGACTTGATCATTTCCCGATCATAGTCCCATCCGGACTTGATCCTTTCCTGTGGTCATGTTCTCATCTGACCAACCCACCATGCGATCTTCGGTCCATCTCCGATTTGATCGTCATCATGTGATCTTAGTTAGAAGGAACTAAGTCACTCCCCGATCATAGTCCATCCCGGACTTGATCATTCCTTGTGGTCGTAGTCACTTCCGACTACCCCACCATGCGAGCTTAGGTCCATTTCCGATTTGATCGTCATTATGTGATCTTAGTTGGAAGGAACTAAGTCACCTCCTGATCACAGTCCCACCCGGACTTGATCATATCCTGATCATAGTCCCATCCGGACTTGATCATATCCTGATCATAGTCCCATCCGGACTTGATCATATCCCGATCACAGTCCCATCCGGACTGGATCATTTCCCGATCATAGTCCTATCCGGACTTGATCATATCCTGATCATAGTCCCATCCGTACTTGATCATATTCCGATCATAGTCCCATCCGGACTTGATAATTTCCTGTGGTCATAGTCTCATCCGACTAACCCACCATTCGATCTTAGGTCAATTTCTGAATTGATCGTTATCATGTGATCTTAGTCCCTTCCGACTAAGTCACTCCCCGATCATAGTCCCACCCGGACTTGATCATTTCCTGTGGTCATAGTCTCATCCGACTAACCCACCATTCGATCGTAGGTCCTTTTTCCGATATGATCGTTATCATGAGCTCTTAGTCCCTTCCGACTAAGTCACTCCCCGATCATAGTTGAAACAACCCATCCCGGCCTCTAAACCGTGAGGTTTGCTTCCAATCGAAACACTACTTGTTCCGATCAACCTTGTTCATTTTTAAGGGCCCATTCCTTAACGATATTCATTAACAAACGTTCATTCTGTGATTCACTAAGTAAAGAGTCTATATGTGAACAAGATAGAGTCAAACAACATTCTTTCATTAATACGATAAAGGATTCGATACAACAAGTGAGTTTGCTATAAGCTATTACAAGTGTTCGATCCTATCATTACATCCTAGTACACCACACGTTCGCACCACAACCGGCCTCGCGCGCCTAGACCGTATCACGATCCTCATCATCAGAACCTGAAAACCATCAACGAGATATGAGTTCTCTAAACCCTATCAATTGAGCCGAATATGTAATCTATCGATCTACATGCTCATGAACCGATAATCCCTTTGTTATCCACACCGAACTATCATTTGGCCGAGACATGCTTAGCCGTGGACTCAACTTGTGGTCCTGGTGGTGCCTTAGCAAATCTCACCGATTCCCAAGTCACACGCCGAACCTTGTATAATACGGCTAAGTATATCCGAACCACAACCTAACAACATCCGTTCTATCACACATGATCGGCCATATCAATTCCGGGCCGATCACGCCTAACTATCATCCGGACCTGGCCGATCGTATCAATTCCTTTGATCGGCCGAGTCATACTAAATCGTATCGGAATGGTCGAGTCGCCCATCCGGCCTCGACCACCATGCCTTAACCGTTCGGATGATCGCGACTGCACCGATCCCACGGCCAGTCGTACCAACAACCGTACACCGATCGCTCGGCCGACTGCACCGAACCCACGGCCAGTCTCACCGGCGATCATTATAACCGTTCGGATGATCGCACCCTTTCACCCGGCCGATCGCACCCGTTCGCTATGCGATTGATCAACCGTCCGTGACCAACCGCCGTTCCGAATCCATCATCCAACCGTTCCCCCGGTCGATGGAAATGTTCGTCCGGTTGGCTCACCGTTCGGTGACCAACCGTTCGGCCTATGGTTTGATCCAGAACGAGCGAAGGACCATTTCCGATCGATCACTCTTCTAAACCCGACCATAGAAACAGAACACACAAGTGGAGAGATACATCATTATTGAACGTAAGAAGAGTATGGCCGTGCCATGATCGGATCCCTGAACCGATCGGATCCCACCGACCGTTCCATGATCGCCGATCACGCCGGACCGACTTCGTACCTTGGTGGGCGGGTCCGGGGTCTTGGAGACCTTCTTCCCGCTCGCCTTATCCTTCTTAGTCGGAGTCTTCTCCGTATCTCCCATCTCTGTCCGGCCGCCGGTGTAACCACTCGACCGCCGATCACTTCTTCTCGGACTTTCTCTTGCTCGCTTGATCTTTCCCTCAAACGGGCTATCCCTCTTTTGTGTATGCGTGAATGCCGATTTTCGACCCCTAGGGTGTATATATATAGACTCGCCCAACCAACGGTTGCATCCGTTCGTTGCCTAACCGCCCAGCTCGTTACACCCATTCGGCCATAACCGTTACACTCCATGCGAGTGTAGGTAGCTCAGCTACCGAACACTCGGCCTGGCTGGCCGGAGCTACCCACCAGCTGGTCGAGCTACCCCAGCTGGTCCAGCTCGCCCATCCAGCTGCCCTTAGCTGGCTTTCAGCTCCCTTAATCTCCTTATCACGCTAAGTCTTCTTCTTTCCCGGACTTAGCCAATTCCGGACCATGGAATGGGTTATTACTTTCTTCGGCCATCTACTTGCCTTTTCCCGACCATGATCCTTCCCGCCGATCCTAGCGCGGATCGGGGATGTTACAATAGTCCAACCCGGACTTGATCGTATCCTATGATCTTAGTCCCTCCGACTAAATCACTTTCATCGGCACGATCGACTCCCACGATCGTCCGACTCAACCTTTTGCTCGACCATAGTTAATCAACTATACCGTAACCCTGAATTCATTGAACCAGATCGTGTACTAGTCACGTATAGCACATGTACCTTTGGCAAGTCTATCTTGGCCCATAGATTTTGCCTTAGCGAAACGCATCCCCGTTCCCTAAGCGCCTATCTCTCCTGCCTCAACTCCCATTCAGTCCCATCATGCTACCGTGATCAAGCTACCTAGATCAATGATTCACCCTTGACCATTTATGGTCCATTCGATCCTTCTCCAGAACCAATCCACTCGGATAACTCTTCTCGTGGTATGGTTCTTGTCGTAGGGCAGTCCATCTTGGCTCAGACGATTCGTCTAAGACATCTCTGGTCCTTAGCACGATATCTCCTCTTGCCTCAACTCCCAGTCGACTCACCATTACTCACGGTTCGTACACCGCCTTAGTTTTTCAGAGTCTCGATCATTCTCCCGACCTTAACTCATCATCATAGCAGCTGATACCTCCGAGTAGCATCTTGAACGATGAACAAGCCTTGGAGAGAACTCTAGACTCCCAAGTACTTGTCTCATTTCTAAGCTTACGGACTGTATCCAATCTACTATACAATCGAGTTTCCAGTCGCTGAGCAGCTATCCGATCCTAGGATCAAGCATGCTCTGATACCAACTTGAAACGCCCCGTCCCGGCCTCGCCCGGCCACGGACGGCGGGTTCCCCGGTTCGCGCCTCGCTCCAGGCCGAACCTCCCGGCTCACAGTCGTAACCGTGCGGAATCCCCTCTTCGAGGCCTGATCGCCGGTCTAATAAATTTATAACGATAATACGCAGCGGAAAACATCAAAATTCTATCTAAGGCGATATGCCTTTCCAACCTTAGTCTAATTCCGACTAAACACTTGCTGGTCTGATCATCTTTATACCTCGGACAGTCTATGCGACTTCCGATCAGTTTATAGATCGATCCTAGACTCAGTCAAGTCATGCAACCTAGCATTATTCGTTCCATTCCCCTAGACCATTCTATCTAAGATCTAGGCAATCATAAACCGTTCTGTTCCACAGTCGTGAACATACCTTAGCCATATAGCAGATATCGGTCCACCATTGATCCTCATTCTGGCTGCCTCCGATTGATCGTGTATCCACACCGATCGCAACTCCTGATCGAATCACACTTGATTCGTTTCATGATAAACCAGATCCCCGTCTTTACTTAGTCATACAACCAACCAACCCCGCTGACTTAAGTTTAGATCGAAGAGGCATCATGCCCATGGATCGGCTAGGGTCGTCCGCTTAGGATCGCCCGTTCGTCCATGTCCGTTTGTCCAGACAGACCGCGATCATTCCCTGATCCGGCTATCACCTTTTAACCAAGTCATGATCTACACTGATCATGTACAAGGTTAGGCCGACTATGTCTCAGTCCGTAACTGAGCACAATCGTACCATATATCCATCTGGTGGTTCGTGCCCAACCATCTCTTGATCGTCTGTATGATCGCACCAACCACTTGGTCGATCATTCCAAACCGTTAGCCGATCGATCTACCATTCGGTGACTGATCCGACTGTCCGGTCATCGATCCATCCTTATGATGATCGATGAAACCGCTCGGACCCGATCATTATCGCTCACGCCCGTTCACGTGATTGATCTGATTCGCGTCCCTTTGACCCATCACACCACCAATCCATTCTCTTGGATCGTGGTCCGATCCATCAGTACGATCGATCGTATCGTTCATCCGATCCAACCTTACGGTCAACTGGTTCTATCGGAACCATCAACCATCCGCGTCCGATCACTAACCGTGATCCACCCGATCACCCACGGTAATCCATCCGATCACTAACGGTGATCCATCTGATCACCCACCGTGATCCATCCGATCACCCACCGTGATCCTTCCGATCACCCACCGTGATCCATCCGATCACCCACCGTGATCCTTTCGAACACCAACCGTGTTCCGTCCGAACACCAACCATGTTCCATCCGAACACTAACCGTGTTCTGTTTGAACACAAACCGTTAACCGATCGATCAACCGTCCGGTGATCGATCCGACTCGCATCCTTCCGACTCATTCGCACCGTTTGGTACGGTTGATCACTCCATCGGTTTCCGTACACCGATCGTTCGGCCGACTGCACCGACCCCACGGCCAGTCTCACCGACGATCCATACAACCATACGGATGATCGCACCCGTTCACCCGGTCGATCGTGCCCGTTCGTTGTGCGGTTGATCAACCGTCCGGGACCAACCGTTTATCCGATCCCATCATCCCGACCATCCCCCGGTCGATGGAACCGTCCGTCCGCTTGGATCCGCCGATTCCCCGACCCGAATCCAGACGCCACGGTTAACCACCGTTCGGCCGACTGGTTCGATCGATACATCAACCATTGGCAATCGATCACACCGTTTGGTGTTCGATCCCAACCGTTCTGTGGCTGATCAATCCGTCCGGCCACCAACTGTGATCCCTCCGATCCCCATATGTGATCCGTCCGATCACCATATGTGATCCGTCCGATCACAACCTATGATCCGTCCGACCACAACCTGTGATCCTCTGACTATCCACTGTGACCCGCCGGCCACCGCCTGTGATCCGTTCGGCCACCGACTGTGATCCGTTCGGACCTATCTTTTTGGTGTATTTTGCCATAGGCGTGGTTCACGTGTATCATGAATCATGGATGGCGATTTCGCCCCCATGGCCTTGTATATATAGACTCGACCACCGAACAGTCGCAACTGTTCGTGGCCAACCGTCCAGCTATTGCACCCGTTCGGCCAGTAACCGCCACACTCTACCCGAGTGTGGGTAGCTCAGCTACCGAACACTCAACCTAGCTGACCGGAGCTATCCACCAACTGGTCGAGCTGACCCAGCTGACCTAGCTCATCCATCCAGCTTGATATGACTATGGCCAGCATCAAAGACAAGGAGCGTGGACCTGATCTTGAACCTGACGGAGCTGAGGATAAGGAGCTTGAACGAGTTGGAAGTAAGGACTTAAAGCGTGTAGCTGAGGAGGAGCTTGTAGCGGAGGAAGCTTTAGCTACACCAATGGAACCAGAGACTCATTCTGCGGTTATGCTTGAGCCAAGCAAGAGACGACATGATCCTAAACCCCCCTGGTTTTTGATCCAAACTCAAGAGATCAGCAAATGGGCATGTGTCTCATTTGTACTCTTTTTCCCTTGTCAAGTTTTGTCCCAATGGGTTTTCTTGACAAGGTTTTTAATGAGGCAAATGGGTCACATCCAAATCACCCATTTAGCTGATCATGACCCAAGCCCATCAAAGGAGGAGTCCAAAAACGTGGCTATAAGGTCCAGGGGTCATTTCTATGTTCAAACTTTGTCTTAATTATGTTTTCTTTTTCGAGATAGTCTTTGGAGCATGTTCCAAGACTATTCTCTTTATTTCTCTTTACTTCTCTCTTCTCCTCTCTCTCTCGTTTTCCTTTAAGTACACTACAACTCTCTTTTGTTTTCGTTATCAAACTTTTATTCAATAAACCTTTCTTTGATGTTTTTGCATTCTCTCTTGGTGTGTAATATCCGAGAACCCTTTCTCTTGGTGTGTAATATCCAAGAATTCCTTCTTCATTTGTTGTGCGTAATATCAACAAATCGGGAAGAGTCCTCTTCACTGGTTGTGTGTAATATCAACCCGTTGAGAGGTGGTGTTGAGGATTCGTTCCGCGGAATCCTTGGTATAAACCACTCGATCCATCCATCCCACTCACCGGCCGTTCGCTCGCTCATCCGCCGATCCATTCCATTCGTCCGACCATTCACCTCCTCACTCTGTTCCACCGATCCGCTCATTCCTCTCATCCCACCGATCCGTTCATCCGAACATTCGCTCCATTCCGCCGCTAAACCCCACTCAACACTTCCGCCGATCCATTCCAACCGAATCCATTGCTTCTTCACTTCCATCCGATCGATTCCTTCCACAATAGCTTCAAAGGGCCGGGTCCTGACCAGGATCACGTCAAGTGGTATCAGAGCCACTTTGAAGCTAAGGATCTCGATCTCTCTTGCATTTTTTTTTTCGATTTTTTCTTTTGTGTCCGTTCATCTTCTATCATTTGTTCTTCATCGATTTTCTGGTTGATATTTTGTTGCATTTTTTTCTTTGTGTTCTCATTCACTTTGTTATCATCCATTGTCATCTATTGCATCATTTCGTCCATCCTAAGTTGTTGCATAATTTTCGAAATTATTTTAGTATTGATTTATCATTTAGATCTTGCATATCTCATTGTGTGTTCATCGAATAATTATTTGCATAATTTTATAAATATTGACATATTTTATTTTGGTCATTTGAGTGTTGATTTAGCTTTATGCATTAGCTTGGAGCATTTTAAAATTATTGGCATAATTTTAGAATTTATTTGCATATTTTTCTAAGTTGTTTTCTTGCATTATTTCTTTTGAACCTTTAAACTGCCGAGTTTTGTTTGGATCTTGTAGGTTCAATGGAGGTCGAAGACGACGAGGAATATGAGGCCGTACCAACTAGAGGAAAGCTCTTGTTTGCCAGAAGACTTTTGAGTACTCAGTACCGAACAGAGAAGGAAGAGCAACGGGAGAATCTTTTTCATTCACGCTGTCTTGTCAAAGAAAGAGTTTGCAGTTTGATCATCGACGGTGGCAGTTGTGCTAATGTGGCTAGTGAGTCCATGGTAGAGAAGCTCGGTCTTAAAACTCTGAAGCACCCTAAGCCGTATCAGCTGCAATGGATAAATGGAACTGGAGACATGAGCGTCAATAAACAAGTTTTGGTGCCATTCTCGATTGGAGCCTACGATGATGAGATCTTATGCGATGTCTTGCCCATGGATGCTGGACACATTATCCTTGGAAGGCCTTGGCAATTTGACAGACGTGTCCTACATGATGGCTACACCAACAAGTATACTTTCTTGCACAATGGCCGTAAGACCACTCTCATTCCATTGACTCAGCAGGGGGTGTACGAGGACCAAATCCAGATGATCGGTCAAAGGATCAAGCCTCAGCCAGAAAAGGTATTAGCTAAACTTTCTCAATCTATTTATGATGATTCGATGACTGGTATAATGCACTTGTCTTTCTCCAAAAGTGTTGAGACAGGTACAGGATCTAGTGAAGAACAATGGGAGCAAGCAAATCATGAAAAGAAGGCTCAACCAAGACTGGATCCACCAGAATCTGAACCACCGGACCAGCTACTACAATGTGTGGGTGATACAAGCAAAGAAGCGGATCAAAGGGAATCACCAACCCAAGTCTCAAATTCGAAGTCAGCACAAAACACCTTCAGTTTGATGATACCAAAGGAGATTAGGCCCAAACCACACATTCAGCCGGATCCAGGTAAGCGTCTACAACCTTTTTCAATTAGTAAAACTCATGAGTTTTCTAATGTTGGAGGAAGAATAGGTTTGTATCTTAAGCTCTTCAACAAAAGGATCGGAAGTCCAATCTTAATTTCTGTTAAGAAAGCTCCTAATGATGAGTTAGACCATGAGTTCTATCCAGAACCGAACAACAAGTGGAAATCCAAGATAGAACAAGGTTACAGTCACGCCATATCTACTCCTAAGCTATGTGACGTTCAAAATTTGATTAACTATTGGGTTCATTTCATGGTACAACAGAAACTTCAGAATTATGTTTTTGAAATTCCCATTTCAAGTTTAATGCACTTGTTCTTTTCCTTAAGTGTTGATAAAGGAGCAGGTTTCACGGAGAAACATAAGGACTTAGAAGGAACAGCATCAAGGAAGAACACATTCTCATCTCACGTTTCTATCATTCCTAGTTCTTTCATGGTTTTTTGTTTACGTTCTCTATTCACTAAAAGCGATGCTGCACTGATCATAAATCATGAAGAATGGCTAACATGTTTCAATCCAATTCCAAAGAAACCACCAGACCCATCTCCACAATATCCAAAGCAGCAAACTCAAGGTAAGTATCTAGACTCCCAAAAGCGCATGAAACCTAACTTGCTTTCTTTTGGTGCAGGAAAAACAGTTTTGAGGACAAAACTTTTTGAAGTGGGAGAGTATGATATGACTATGGCCAGCATCAAAGACAAGGAGCGTGGACCTGATCTTGAACCTGACGGAGCTGAGGATAAGGAGCTTGAACGAGTTGGAAGTAAGGACTTAAAGCGTGTAGCTGAGGAGGAGCTTGTAGCGGAGGAAGCTTTAGCTACACCAATGGAACCAGAGACTCATTCTGCGGTTATGCTTGAGCCAAGCAAGAGACGACATGATCCTAAACCCCCCTGGTTTTTGATCCAAACTCAAGAGATCAGCAAATGGGCATGTGTCTCATTTGTACTCTTTTTCCCTTGTCAAGTTTTGTCCCAATGGGTTTTCTTGACAAGGTTTTTAATGAGGCAAATGGGTCACATCCAAATCACCCATTTACCTGATCATGACCCAAGCCCATCAAAGGAGGAGTCCAAAAACGTGGCTATAAGGTCCAGGGGTCATTTCTATGTTCAAACTTTGTCTTAATTATGTTTTCTTTTTCGAGATAGTCTTTGGAGCATGTTCCAAGACTATTCTCTTTATTTCTCTTTACTTCTCTCTTCTCCTCTCTCTCTCGTTTTCCTTTAAGTACACTACAACTCTCTTTTGTTTTCGTTATCAAACTTTTATTCAATAAACCTTTCTTTGATGTTTTTGCATTCTCTCTTGGTGTGTAATATCCGAGAACCCTTTCTCTTGGTGTGTAATATCCAAGAATTCCTTCTTCATTTGTTGTGCGTAATATCAACAAATCGGGAAGAGTCCTCTTCACTGGTTGTGTGTAATATCAACCCGTTGAGAGGTGGTGTTGAGGATTCGTTCCGCGGAATCCTTGGTATAAACCACTCGATCCATCCATCCCACTCACCGGCCGTTCGCTCGCTCATCCGCCGATCCATTCCATTCGTCCGACCATTCACCTCCTCACTCTGTTCCACCGATCCGCTCATTCCTCTCATCCCACCGATCCGTTCATCCGAACATTCGCTCCATTCCGCCGCTAAACCCCACTCAACACTTCCGCCGATCCATTCCAACCGAATCCATTGCTTCTTCACTTCCATCCGATCGATTCCTTCCACAATAGCTTCAAAGGGCCGGGTCCTGACCAGGATCACGTCACAGCTGCCCTCAGCTAGTTTTCAGCTGCCTTCTTCTTCTTCCTTACACACTAAGTCCTTTTCTTTCCGGACTTAGCCATTTCCGGACCATGGAACGAGTTCTTTACTTTCTTCGACCATTTACTCATCTGTTCCCGACCATGGTCCATCCCGCCGATCCTAGCGCGGATCGGGGATGTTACACATATGATCCGACTAAGTCATTTGGTTCGTTTCTCGACCTTGACTAAGTCGTTCCTGATCATTCCACTAGGCATAACTTGTTCACGGCCAACCCATGGCCTGAACCAAGTACGTCTTTTTCCAAAATAAATCGACCCTCTATCCCGAGCCGGGATAGGGATGTTACACTCGGCTCCTTCTCTTGGTATGAGTGTGCTTCTTTCCGGTGGTAATTTGATTGCACTTGGAGCTTGTTTGAAGTTGATGCTTGGGAAAAAGACATCTTGCCGGACATGACCAAGTGTTAGTTGGTTTCTCATGTAATTGATGACCGCCCCGGCTGTGGCTAAGAATGGGGTTCCAAGAATCAACTGATTTCGCTTTGACCCTTCCCATACCATGATTTGAAAGTCGGTGGGGACATGCCTCTCTCCGATCTCTAGCATAACATCTTGAAGCATTTCATAAGGCTCCATACTTGATAGATCCGCAAACACCACTCTCACCTTAGGCTCCTTGAAATATTTGAATCCCAAATCTTTGGCTAGTGCAAGAGACATGAGGTTCACGTTTGCTCCACTATCACACAAGCAATCAGTGAGTTGGTATCCATTGTAACGTGATCCTGGTCAGGATCCGGCCCTTTGAAGCTATTGTGGAAGGAATCGATCGGATGGAAGTGAAGAGGCGATGGAATCGGTTTCAGCGGGATGGCGGAAACGAGAGTGGAGTGGTTGATATACCTCTATTTTACACCCTTTTTACATCGTTTTTATATACTTTATGCATGGTTTTACCGTGGCTTTTTGCTTTAAAAGGTAGTTTTTATGCATATATAGTGCCAAGAGTCATTTCAGGTCAAAAGATGCAATTTGGAGCAAAACAAAGGCAAAGGTCCTCAAAGCAGCTTCATGCACTATCATTTACTTTGGAGGAGCCCCAAAAACATTCTACTCAATGGATTTCACCCAAACCAGTTCGCCGCGATGCCTACATGAGTTAGCTTTACAACGCAATTGGAATCATGCAATTTGGCCACGTAGAATGGGAGATATGATCGTTTTAGTAAAGAGTGTCAAATCAGCCGAAAACCGGACGTCTACACCAACCGCTCGACCGAACCGGTCGGACAGGGCCTCCAAGGCTCCCGTCCGACCCGACCGTCCTTAACCGCAGGAGAACACCGGTCGACTGAGCTGGTCGGACAGGGCCTCCAAGGCTCCCGTCCGACCCAACCTTCCTCCAACTCCACGACCCATCCGGTCGACCGAGCCGGTCGGACAGGGCCTCCAAGGCTCCCGTCCGACCCGACCTCCTTTCACCATCCCGTGCGCGCCCGACCATCATCCCGTCCGACCGTCCGACCGCCAGCACGACCCGAGCACCAGCCCGACCGACCGGTCGACCGCCCCGCTCGACCGCGACACGCCTCGCTCGACCCGGCTCGTTTCCGAAGCCCGTTTTGCACGTTTTCAAGCCCAAACTTACACCGCCTCTTATGTTTCGACCAAGACCTAGGTCAAGCCGCCCTTCAAGTTCTGAAGCATTATAAATACATCTTTTTAGCCTTGTAAAAGAGGAGAGCCACACATAGAGATACAAAATATTATTCAATAAAAGTTCTTATAGTTTTTGCTTTCTTTCATTGTCTCCTTCAAGAGAGGATCTCGGATCTCTGTTCTTATGAACATGAATTCGATTTCCTTCTCTACGTCTGAGTAGTTACCTTGTTAAGTGATAGGAAATCAAAGGATAGTGTTCATGCTTGCTTGATAATCGATATCTAGAATTAGTGTTTACATAAACTCTTCACCTTTGCTTGTGTTCATTGCTTGGTGTTGATCTGGCCAATCAACATATGATCTTAGGTAGATTTGAGCCACGGAAGTGATGAATCATTCGCCTGAACTAGTATTTGGTGGGCAACTCTCTCTTAGACTGCGGAAGTTGATTTACTAGAGGTTGTGAACAATTGAGACTTGATCGAATTAATGCTTGTTTGATTATCTAAGGACATACCAAAAGTTTAGCGATTAGATAGATCAACATAGGGGTCGGAGCCACGGAAGTGGAAAGATCTAAATTAGTGTCTTGAGTTCTAGGTGGTACACATTCTTAAATCCCTAACAAATCAAACTTGCTTGCTTGAATCACTCATCCCGAGATTATCCTATTGCTTAGCGCTTTCCATCCATTGATTTACAACTTTATTTTCCTTGTTTACTTGCTTTCTTTACTTGCTTTCAACGTGACAACAACCAAACTCATATTGCTTTCCTAGCTAAATCTCAATCTCATACCTTGTAGTACACTAACTGGTCCTTGTGTTCGATATACCCGTTGCTACTCTCGATCTGTGCACTTGCAGAAAAGGGGTAGAAATTGGGAAAAGTTTAATCCCCATCAAGCTTTTTGGCGCCGTTGCCGGGGACCATTATCGTGCCTACAAGTTCTTGAAAGAGATCTAGTATAGGTTTTTCCTGTTTTAAGTTATTTAATCTTGTTTTTCCTTTTTTGTTTTTGATTTTTCAGGTTTTAAGTTTTTCTCCTAGATGGAAGAGGATTTGAGAAATCCTAGTCCTATAAGGGCGATTCCTATACGCCACATATCTCCTCCTAGAGACAGTCCAACAGAGAAGAGGATGTCAAACCCTCCAGCTATTTCACCTTCATGGGATTCTCGCAGTAGTCCTCCCGGACTAGCACCCTTGAACACCAAGAAGAACCTTCTCCCCTACCTTAATGCTGCCGAACTGGAGACGTCTAGCCAAGCCTACTATGAAAGAGAAGAACACCTTCTAGCCTCACCAGAAGAAGAAATAGATCCGGAGCTGATTGAGTTTGTGAAGAGAGACAAATTCCATGATCTCTACAATGAGCATGCACTAGAACACATTGATCACTTTGAAGGTCTTTGTGATTCTTATGGAGTTTTCGATTTTGAGAAGAAACTAATGCTGTTTAGCATGTCCTTAGCTGGGAGAGCTCTTGAGTGGGCGCAATACTCTCCCCCTTTTCAAATCAACACTTGGTTAGACTGCAGAGAAGCTTTCTTGAAGAGGTTCAGCAGGAACCCACCTTTCAAATCCAAGTATAACCAAAGCTCTTACCCTCACCACAACCAATCTTATGAAGAAGAAGATGATGCCTCCTTACCACCGGAGTCCATCAATGGCGACCTGATCAAGTATGTAGTAAGAGATCCTTTCCATGACTTCATATCGGAGTGTGCTCAAGAACATGTTGAGAATTTCGAAAATCTATGTGATTGCTATGGTTTGGGAGAGAACCCAAAGAAGATCAGCTTGTTCCAAACATCCCTAGCTGGCCGAGCTCAAGAGTGGGTTAGATTTTCTGCCCAACACGACTTCAAGACATGGAGAAGATACAAGGAAGCCTTCCTCAACAAGTTTGCCCGTGGACAACCCTATGTGCCGCTACTCAAACCCTACCACCCGCCCTATAGAAATCACCAACCTCCACCGCACATTGAGCAGCTACCCCAAGCCATAGAAGGATTACCCCACAACCCACACCTAACCAAGCTTGAAGAGATGCTACAAGAGTACCTTGACTATCAAGTCACAAGTACAAGAGAGATGGAGAAGAAGATTGAATATGTTCATCTCACCCTTGGAGAAAAGATGGATGTTCTTTTTAACCAAGTTATCAAGCTTGACAAAGATATCAAGCAACTCAAGGAAGACCATGATCGATCACTCAACCTTGTCAAGCTAGACGTTGCTGCAAAACACCACGAGCTACTCAGCAAGAGCATTGATGCCAATAGCTTCAATGATGATAATTGCAAACATCTTGGAATCATCTATAACCGGCTGTCAGCTGTAGAAGGATCTCTTTTCTCTAAGAACCAGAGAGAAAGAAGCCCCGCATCCAACCCACCTCCTTTCCCTTGCAATGTCATCACAGCAATCTCCAAGGAAAACTCATCACATCTTGTAAAGAAAGAAGAAGAAGATCAAGAGTATGAGGAAGACTATGAAGATGATGAAGAAGAGAACCAGAGTTTTAACAGCAATGCAAGCTCTAGAGGAAGTGAAACCAGTCCACAGCAACCTGACCCGCGATTCTCTCCACCTCCGGCTCGCACACTCGCCCTTCCTAGAATCACCGGCATTTCAAGAAAGAGAACCATCCTGGATGAACCAGAGGATTCATTCTATTATGATCCCATCGACCCTACTAAGATACACCCAGAGAAGCTCAAGGAATTTAACAAGAAGGTGAAGTCCATACCATTCTATGTCCCCTTTGAAGAAGCTTGGAACAACCATGATTTGGTTGAGTTTTTCTTTAGTAGCAAAGAAACCAAGGATGAAATTAAGCAACTCTTTAGGCGAGCCCGCCTCTCTATGTCATCTTATGCAGCAACCCTACCCCCATCTCCACCCTCTACACCTCCTCCCAAGTGGTACAGCAACCCCATCTCCCGAGAGAAGCTAGCTGAATTCAACCGCTTTGTCCAAACACTACCCGCCAGCATGACCTTTCATGAGGCCTGGAAGAACCACCCACTCACCAACTTCTTACACAACTGCAAAGAGACCCCAGAAGAGATTCAGGAGCTATTTGAGAAAGCTAAGAAGCAACCATCTTTCCGAACCCTCTACAAGGTAGAAGACCCAGGACAGTTTACCATACCCTGCACAATCAATGGAAGATACTTTGATAGCTACATTTGTGATTCCGGTTCATGCATAAACCTGATGCCCACACACACTGCCAAACTCCTTGGGATCACACGCCTACAACCTTCACAAATCAGCATTGGACTTGCTGATCTCACTATTGCACAACCTAGAGGTGTTGTCTATGATATCTTGCTCGAAATTGGAGATACAAAGATACCGGTGGATTTTCATATCATGAACATCAAAGGAGGAAGTGACATGCCTATTATACTTGGAAGATCATTCTTGGCAACTGCTGGCGCCATCATGGATTGGCCAAACCGCCGCATCTCACTTGCTAATGTCAACAAATCTGTTTTCTATGATGCCACCCCCGTTTTCACTCCTACCAAACATTCTCGGTTCATATCTCCTCATGAACCACCTGATCATCAACAAGGACGTGATGGGACACGCACAAAAAGGCTTTGTCTCCGGCCATGTCCTTCAACTTCTTCTTAGAATAGCCCAACGGTCAAGCTAAAGACCATAAACAAGCGCTGTATGGGAGGCAACCCATAAGGTCTTTTCTATCCCTTTTTAATCTTTGTTTTCATTTAATAGTTTTGTTTTGAAGTTTTGGATACAGAAATTTGAGAATCCAGCATGAAAGAAGTAGAAAGAAACCTCAGGAAAGAAGAATGCAGCACTCATCATGGTCGGGTCGACCAAGACGGTCGACCGGTGCCTAGCCCGATCGACCGAGTCCCCTCTTGCCGGCCCACCATCCCACCTCACTTACATACCATTCCACCTCATTGCATACCATCCCACCTCACTTGCATACCATTCCACCTCATTTGCATACCATCCCACCTCACTTACATACCATTCCACTTCATTGCATACCATCCCACCTCACTTGCATACCATTCCACCTCATTTGCATACCATCCCACCTCACTTGCATACCATCCCACCTCATTTGCATATCATACCACCATCATCCCACCACATTTTCATTCCATACCACATCACATGCCACGCCTACTTGCTGTTCTACCACATGCTGATCCTACTTCACCTACACTCAGGCGGCCCTTTAAACTCATTGCTGGTGCGCAACAGCATTTGACCATCTAAGCCGGGATCTCATCCACATTATGGAGCAACATAGTCGCTGGACATATCATCCATCACACCATTCTTCGATTTCTAATACCATATCAGGTTACATCTTTCCTCTAATTCACAAACACCTTATTACCTCTTTCTTTTACCTCCCTTAATCGGATTTGCTTTCACCGGGACGGTGCAAGTTAAGTCTGGGGGATTGTCGGTACTAATGCGTTTGTTCATGTCTTGTCTTCATCTTATACCTATTTCTCTTATCAACCTTTTTCAAAACCTCTGTTTTATTGAGTCAAAATAAGTTAGGAAACTATGATCTATCCTAGGAGCTTACCATTAGCATGCCAAAGCTCTTGTGATCACAAAGGCGAATATTGACACCGAACAATGCCCAACGGAACCACTGAGGGTGGATCGACCTACTGATTTGGCAAGATTTCTAAGGTACCCGGACAATCTAAAGTCAACTCCACCACCTAATTGAACTTTTAATTTTTCTTGTCAAGGGGCTTGAGATACATATTAGCCGATTCCTCATCCCGGTCTAGTTGAGACATGTCCACCAAAGATACAGTCCACCTCTCTCTCATCTGCAAAATGAAAATCAAAAGCTTTTAAGCACAAGGAAAACGTGTAAGCAAGAGGAATGCATACGTCTGCACCTTCTTGTCTTATGGAGACCTACTCAAACAAGGAAAAGCAAAAGCCTATCCTATGATATTCCCAGAAAAGAAAAATATTCAAAGGGAAGAAGGATCGATAGAAAAAATAAAATGATACCCTAGAAAAGTAGGGAAAGATCGATCCTTCAAAAGAAAAGAGAGAAAGAGAGAGGAATGGAACTGGATGTGCTAAAAAGGACTGTCTTGGCAAACACTTGGATGGGTAAGAGTCAATGCTCTGTGATCAATACTCCCTTGGTAAAGACCGCACGCTTTAAATACTGTAAGGAGTTGACAATGGAAAGTTTGGAGTGCTGGATGAGATTTGTTGGGTCCGGTATGGTTCGCTAAGCTCAAGGTCATTACGGGAAGGCTAGATTCAAAGTTAGTTTTGCTCCAAGTGAAAGCAGAGCAATGGAAGATACAAGTGCCAAAGGATAAGTGAGTTTTCATGTTTTCAAACCTCTTTCTCCGATTTGGATTCTATTTGCTTGGGGACAAGCAAAGATCTAAGTCTGGGGGAGTTGATATACCTCTATTTTACACCCTTTTTACATCGTTTTTATATACTTTATGCATGGTTTTACCGTGGCTTTTTGCTTTAAAAGGTAGTTTTTATGCATATATAGTGCCAAGAGTCATTTCAGGTCAAAAGATGCAATTTGGAGCAAAACAAAGGCAAAGGTCCTCAAAGCAGCTTCATGCACTATCATTTACTTTGGAGGAGCCCCAAAAACATTCTACTCAATGTATTTCACCCAAACCAGTTCGCCGCGATGCCTACATGAGTTAGCTTTACAACGCAATTGGAATCATGCAATTTGGCCTCGTAGAATGGGAGATATGATCGTTTTAGTAAAGAGTGTCAAATCAGCCGAAAACCGGACGTCTACACCAACCGCTCGACCGAACCGGTCGGACAGGGCCTCCAAGGCTCCCGTCCGACCCGACCGTCCTTAACCGCAGGAGAACACCGGTCGACCGAGCCGGTCGGACAGGGCCTCCAAGGCTCCCGTCCGACCCAACCTTCCTCCAACTCCACGACCCATCCGGTCGACCGAGCCGGTCGGACAGGGCCTCCAAGGCTCCCGTCCGACCCGACCTCCTTTCACCATCCCGTGCGCGCCCGACCATCATCCCGTCCGACCGTCCGACCGCCAGCACGACCCGAGCACCAGCCCGACCGACCGGTCGACCGCCCCGCTCGACCGCGACACGCCTCGCTCGACCCGGCTCGTTTCCGAAGCCCGTTTTGCACGTTTTCAAGCCCAAACTTACACCGCCTCTTATGTTTCGACCAAGACCTAGGTCAAGCCGCCCTTCAAGTTCTGAAGCATTATAAATACATCTTTTTAGCCTTGTAAAAGAGGAGAGCCACACATAGAGATACAAAATATTATTCAATAAAAGTTCTTATAGTTTTTGCTTTCTTTCATTGTCTCCTTCAAGAGAGGATCTCGGATCTCTGTTCTTATGAACATGAATTCGATTTCCTTCTCTACGTCTGAGTAGTTACCTTGTTAAGTGATAGGAAATCAAAGGATAGTGTTCATGCTTGCTTGATAATCGATATCTAGAATTAGGGTTTACATAAACTCTTCACCTTTGCTTGTGTTCATTGCTTGGTGTTGATCTGGCCAATCAACATATGATCTTAGGTAGATTTGAGCCACGGAAGTGATGAATCATTCGCCTGAACTAGTATTTGGTGGGCAACTCTCTCTTAGACTGCGGAAGTTGATTTACTAGAGGTTGTGAACAATTGAGACTTGATCGAATTAATGCTTGTTTGATTATCTAAGGACATACCAAAAGTTTAGCGATTAGATAGATCAACATAGGGGTCGGAGCCACGGAAGTGGAAAGATCTAAATTAGTGTCTTGAGTTCTAGGTGGTACACATTCTTAAATCCCTAACAAATCGAACTTGCTTGCTTGAATCACTCATCCCGAGATTATCCTATTGCTTAGCGCTTTCCATCCATTGATTTACAACTTTATTTTCCTTGTTTACTTGCTTTCTTTACTTGCTTTCAACGTGACAACAACCAAACTCATATTGCTTTCCTAGCTAAATCTCAATCTCATACCTTGTAGTGCACTAACTGGTCCTTGTGTTCGATATACCCGTTGCTACTCTCGATCTGTGCACTTGCAGAAAAGGGGTAGAAATTGGGAAAAGTTTAATCCCCATCAGTGGTTCAGCGGATGATGGAAATGAGGATTAGGAGATGGATCGGACTGAAGGGATGGGATGATCGGTTCGGTGAGTGGGATGGATCGGCGGAAGAGTGAGCGAACGGTCGGTGAATGGGATGGATGGATCGAGTGGTTTATACCAAGGATTCCGCGGAACGAATCCTTAACACCACCTCTCAACGGGTTGATATTACACACAACCAGTGAAGAGGACTCTTCCCGATTTGTTGATATTACGCACAACAAATGAAGAAGGAATTCTCGGATATTACACACCAAGAGAGAATGCTCAAGCATAAAAGAAAGGTTTTTGATAAATAAAAAGTTTGATGAAAAAAGAAAGAGTGTTTCTCGCCAAACATAAAGAGAGGAAGGCGAGGGGGTGGCTGGAACACGCTCCAGCCACCTTGGGAAAACGCAAACATAAATGCAAAGTTTGAACCAAAGAAAGTCATAAATAAAACGATAAGATAGGCGCCCAAGTATGATCAAACGGAAATGGACCTGGACCAAATAAGCATATAGTAACGGGATGGTACGGAAGTGAGAGATGGGCCTCGTTAAAAACCTATCATGGAAAACCCATTGGGACAAAACCATGATAGGGAAAAAGAGCACACCATTCCCACTTGTCCCATTACTAAAGTCATTCGGCCGTTAAGCAAACCAAAAATGGTTAGCTTAACCTCCGGAACAAGCCGGATCTCATGTCCAAGTATCCTTCCCAGCTGCTCTAGTACAAGCTGCTCCACGGCTACAAGCTTCCCAGCTGTTCCCCGGTACAAGTCCTTAACCTCCTTGGCCATGTTCATATCATTCCCTCCTTCTTGAAAAGGATTTGTCCTCAAATCTGTTTTACCTGCAAGAAAAGAAGGAAAATAAGTGAATTCAAATCTCAAATCGACCTTTAGCTTACCGTAGATGAGAATATAATAGGAGAGATTGGTAAAAAGAATGTGATCGCTTGGTTTCGGCCTTGGGTTGGATTTGTTTATGGCGAGAACCCGATCCTGGTCTAGTTGAGTGTCTCTTTTGTTGCCCACATCAAACACCCGGTTACGCTGACCCTTAGTGGTTGGCTCAATGTACTCTTTGTCGAGCGTAATGTTAGCTCCAGCACCTGTTCCTGAGACAACAGACTTAATCGCAGAGACAAATACCGAATCCTTCAAGAACAAAGTAAACGATTTAACCGGTTGATCCTCGGACGGTTGAGAGAGATTAGGTTCAGCATTTCTCCAATTGGATTCCACATCCATAAGTACCTGCAAAGGATTAGCCAAACAACTCGGACTCGCCGGTACAAATGTAGTGAACTCGTTAAAGTATTTAAAATTAAGTAAGAGAGTTGTTTTATCAAGATGCATGGAACCCTTAACCTGTTTGGGATTGGCAAGCTTGTTATGAGCGGGTGGGCATTCTTCGGGTTTAACCACATTCTGTTGTCCAGCCAGCTGAACTTGGTCTTTGTAAACTTCTTGGGGAGATAGAGGAACGAGAGTGATCTTCCGGTCATTATGGGTGAAGATGTACTTGTTGGCATAACCGTCATGTAGCACACGTCTGTCCGATTGCCAAGGTCTACCCAAAATGATGTGACTAGCGTCCATAGGGAGAACATCACATAGGATCTCATCTTCATATTCTCCAATCGACAATGGAACAACAACCTGCTCCTTAACACTCATATCACCTGTTTCGTTGATCCACTGAAGTTGATATGGTTTGGGATGTAGCTGAGTTTCCAGCCCTATTTTCTCGACCATAGTTTCACTTGCCACGTTAGTGCAACTGCCCCCATCAATAATCACACTACAAACCTTTTCCTTGACAAGACAGCGGGATTGAAACAGATTTTCTCTCTGGTCTTCATTCTCTGTCCGGACCTGAGTGTTTAAGAGTCGTTTAGTAACCAGAAGCTTACCAGGGACTGGTACAGCCTCATACTCATCCGACTGTGGCTTACTATCAGTTTGGTGATCGATGGTTTCTGCCTCAGACTCAACTTCCCCATTGTCTCGGATAAACATCAACTTCTTGTTTCTACATTCACTGGCGTAATGTCCAAATCCTTGGCATTTGAAACACTTGAGTTCACGAGCCCTAGTAGAATGAGTGGCGTCAGACTTACTCTTGTCTGAACTGATTGGATATCCCCTCAACTCTGTTCTCTGTGGTGTCAACAGTTTACTGTCTCTGTTGTAAACGGGTCGGCGAGAATCAGCACTATACCGAGATGTAGACTTCCTCTTAAGTTGCTGTTCGGCCAGAATGGATTTATGCAACATTTCTTCAAGATCATCACAGTTTTGCATCTCCACGATGTCGTGGATTTCACGGTTCAGTCCACCAAGAAACCGTGACATGGTTGCCTCCTTACTTTCCTCAATATTAGCCCGAAGCTTCAGAACCTCCATGTCTTGGTAATACTCGTCAACAGACTTAGATCCCTGAGTGAGACTCCGAAGCTTAGAGTGAAGCTCAAGCTGATAATGACCGGGAACGAACCTCTGCCTCATGACCCTTTTCATTTCTTCCCACGTAGTAATCTCATAGGCTCCACCATAAGCCCGTGCAGTAGCTATCTGTTCCCACCATCGCAAGGCGTAATCATCGAACTCAGAAACTGCCAACTTAACACGGTTGTGGTTGTCAATGTTGTGCAAGTTGAAGTTGAACTCACACTTCTTCTCCCAATCCATGTATTCGTCGGGATTGTTTCGACCATGGAATGGGGGAATCCTCAGTTTGTAACCTCCCAAATTCTCAACCATGCGATCTGGTTCCTCTCTTGTTCGGCGGTAACGTCGGCGGCTGCTGTGCGAGGAATGACCGGCACTGCTATAATACTCTTTGGCCCGGATATCAACCGGTGGTCTCTTGGTTGTAGTCTGCTCCTTAGGTTGTTCCTCATCCGAGACATGGATGGGACCAACGTCGGCCTTTTGTTTACCCAGTCGGATGTCTAACCGCTTTTCCCACTTCTCGTATGCCGTTTCCATCAGTTTCTGAAGATGTTCGATCACGGCTGGACTGAGGGATGATTGTGACTCACGGCTGCTGGACTCTTCTTGTTCCTTTTCATTCGTCATGGTACCTGCAAATACAAGGAGTGTACACGGCAGTCAATCGTTCAAGAGGAACATGCAAGAAAACAACTCAGAAAAATATGCAAATAAATTTCGAAAATTATGCAAATAATTTTAAAATGCTCCAAACTGATGCACAAAGCTAAATCAACACTCAAATGACAAAAATAAATTATGACAATATTATTAGAATTATGCAAATAATTATTCGATGAACACAAATGATATGCGAAAATTCTAGATGATAATTCAACACCGAAATGATTTCTAAAATGATGCAACAAAATTCGATGAACCAAATGATGCAAGAGATGACTGATAATGATGACAAAATGATTGAGAACACACGAAAAATATGAAACAAAAATTATAGCAACCCGATCTATGATGAACAATCAAAAGAAGATGAACGGGCAAATCATAAAGTCGCATAAAAAGAAAGAGAGATCGGATTCCTTAGCTTTCAAAGTGGCTCTGATACCACTTAACGTGATCCTGGTCAGGATCCGGCCCTTTGAAGCTATTGTGGAAGGAATCGATCGGATGGAAGTGAAGAGGCGATGGAATCGGTTTCAGCGGGATGGCGGAAACGAGAGTGGAGTGGTTCAGCGGATGATGGAAATGAGGATTAGGAGATGGATCGGACTGAAGGGATGGGATGATCGGTTCGGTGAGTGGGATGGATCGGCGGAAGAGTGAGCGAACGGTCGGTGAATGGGATGGATGGATCGAGTGGTTTATACCAAGGATTCCGCGGAACGAATCCTTAACACCACCTCTCAACGGGTTGATATTACACACAACCAGTGAAGAGGACTCTTCCCGATTTGTTGATATTACGCACAACAAATGAAGAAGGAATTCTCGGATATTACACACCAAGAGAGAATGCTCAAGCATAAAAGAAAGGTTTTTGATAAATAAAAAGTTTGATGAAAAAAGAAAGAGTGTTTCTCGCCAAACATAAAGAGAGGAAGGCGAGGGGGTGGCTGGAACACGCTCCAGCCACCTTGGGAAAACGCAAACATAAATGCAAAGTTTGAACCAAAGAAAGTCAAAAATAAAACGATAAGATAGGCGCCCAAGTATGATCAAACGGAAATGGGCCTGGACCGAATAAGCATATAGTAACGGGATGGTACGGAAGTGAGAGATGGGCCTCGTTAAAAACCTATCATGGAAAACCCATTGGGACAAAACCATGATAGGGAAAAAGAGCACACCATTCCCACTTGTCCCATTACTAAAGTCATTCGGCCGTTAAGCAAACCAAAGTGGTTAGCTTAACCTCCGGAACAAGCCGGATCTCATGTCCAAGTATCCTTCCCAGCTGCTCTAGTACAAGCTGCTCCACGGCTACAAGCTTCCCAGCTGTTCCCCGGTACAAGTCCTTAACCTCCTTGGCCATGTTCATATCACATTGATACAAGGTTGGATCACAAACTTCCCCGGATCTCCTTGTTTCAGCAATGGCTTGTTTTCAAGCCTTCTCTTGTAAGATCGCCTTGACTCCCATGTGTACCTCTCTGGTTTGTACTTCTCCTTAGGCTCATCTTCTCTTTCTTCTTCTTGAGATGGTAGGGAGACAATGGCCGGTGGATGCTCCTTGGATGAAACAACACTACAAAACTTTTGCGGATTCACCTCGTGTTGCTACTTGACCGCTTCGGCCGTTTGATAGATTTGAACTTCCAACTTCTGGACATGGGTTGACAACGCTCCAAACTTATTATTTAGATCACCAAAAATGTGATCCATCTTCTCATGTAAGCTCTTGGTAGCTTGTCTTTGCTCCTCCATGTATTTCTTGACCGCCACATCTACTTTTTCTTCTTGTTGAGCCGGTGCAACTCCTTGGGGGAAATTGAGTGGCTGCTTCACTTGGTAGACTCCCTTAGGATAGAATTATTGCTTAGGCTGGTACTGACCTCCTTGGTAAGCGTTTTGGCCTCCTTCATAAGTGTTTTGGTTCGGATGGACTTGATCATTCGGGTTCTCCACATTGGTGCTTCGGTAAGAGAGGTTGGGATGGGGGCGGAATGGCTGGTTGTATCCTCTATTACCATAGTTACCTCCTATGTAGTTGACTTCCTCTTGATTCTCTTCTGCTCCATCTCTCATAAACTCCATGAGAGGCTCTTCATTAGTGGCCAAAACATCATCAATGGCATGCACTCCTCGGTTGCTCTTTAGTAGTTGTGAGACCATGTTCTTCAACTCCAAGATTTGAGCTGATTCTGATGATGTGCTTGTGGTTCTCACTCCTCTATTGTACTCAGGGCATGCATTGGAATCACTTGCAGCAAGGTTTTCTATCAAAAGCTTAGCCTCCGACACCGATTTGGTCATGAAGTTACCATTGCTCGCGGTGTCAAGTGAAAGCTTGTACTTGTGATCCATCCCATTGTAAAAGATGTTCCAAAGGTTACCTTCTGAGAAGCCATGGTTAGGGCAATCTCTTGCATACTCCTTGAAGCGCTCCAAAGCTTCATAGAAAGACTCCATTGGTGCTTGCTTAAACCCGGATATCTTACTCCTTATAGAGTTTGATCTTTGCTTGGTGTAGAATTGGTTTAAGAAAGCTCCTTTGTATTCATTCCATGTTGTAATGGATTGAGGTGGCAGAGACTTCACCCATCTAAGTGCCTTGTCACTTAGAGAGAAGGTAAACAACTTGCACTTGAAGTAGTCCGGCGACACTCCATTGATCCGAGTAGTGCTACATATCTCCTCAAAGGTGTCGACATGGTCAAGTGGATGCTCGGTGGACAAAGCATGGAATTGGTTTTGTTTCACCAAGGCAATGATTTGTGGCTTGATCTCAAAGTCGTTCCTTGGAGGCTGAGGTGGTCGGATTGGATTCCGATCCAAAAAGAATGCATCGGATGAATCAAAATCTCCCACAGTCGGATGCCGTGGATGCTGAGCGAATTGTGCTCTCCTTGGAGGCACATGTGGTTGAGCTTGAGGCATCCCTTGGTGACCGCCATGGGGGTTTTGATGATGCTGGTTTGGTGGTTGACCGGCGTCTTGTTGACCCGGTTGTTGTTGTTGCGGCTGTTGCGGTTGATCGGCTGCACCCGGAGGTTGTTGTTGAACGTTTGGTTGAGGGATGGCTCCTCCTTGTGCTGCCTGATCAGCTCCAGCTCCTTGTGGGACGTGGGGGGCTTGTGGTTGTTGCTCTTGGTCAGCGGCTTGTTGTTGGCCTCCTTGTGCCGCAGCTTCTCTGCCTTGATTCATTTTTTCTCTTTTTTGCCGCCTAAGTGTTCTTTCAAGTTGTTCAATGTCAAGATCTTCCTCTATGGTATTATCTGGATTGGACCTTCTTGTCATGCACCTAAGAGACACAAAGAAAGAGTATTAAGTAAAATTTTAATGGTTTTTTTAGAGTGTTATGAAAAACAGAAAGTGAAATGCAAGAATAAAAAGAACTAGACTAAAAATCAATCAAGAAACTTGAAAGAAATGCAACTCTTCCCCGGCAACGGCGGCAAAGAGCTTGATGCGTTGGGTTTTATGCTTCAAACTAATACAATTTATAACCCAACTTGGTAGAGCTGCAAGTGCACAGCCGTGGTAAGTCGGAGTCGAACACAAGGAAGAGTGGACTCGTTTCAAGTCTATGTTGAGTGATGAGTAGCTAGGACAGAAAATATGAGTGAAGGTGATCCTAAAATCAAGAAAATTATGCAAATAAGTAAATGAGGTTGTAAACAAGATGAGAAAGAAGTTAGGCAAAGGATAATCAATGGAAACATTCAATGAAATGACAAGAGATTGCATGGGATAAGTTATAAACCGTCTTGAACTCACAACACTAAGGCATAACCTTTCCACTTTCGTGGCTCCGGCTACTATGCTTAAACAACCTAATAGACTCAACTTTCGATGGTTATTACAAGTTATAAGCATGCATTAATCAATGTTCAAGTTGTGATTGTTCACTAAGTTCCTTAGGTCGACTTTTGGAAGCCTAAAACACTTAGCTCATCAAATACTAGTTTCGGCAATACAACAAGCTTTTGGAGAGTGTATCAACCTAGGATCAAGTTGTTTAGGCGCGCTTTCCCAACAACGAGCATTAAGAACAAGCAAAGATGAAGAACTAAAAGAGTAAATCCCGTTTTATGCAATCAAACAAGTCAAAGCATATCAAGAGTCCATCGATCTCCCTCGGCCTAACGAGGGGATCTACTCGGACATACTAAGATCAAGCAAGCAAGGCGAGATTGATATCATTATGCAAGTATGAAAAGAGATAAGAGATTGAAAGAGGCTTCTCTGATGAAGAACAAGTCGGATCCCTTGATAACTTTCAATCCAAAGTACAAAAGAGAAAAGGAAAAGATGAAAGAACAAAGATGAGATGCGAGTGCAATGAGTTGAGCGACGCCTCCTTCTTCCTTCTGGACGGCGCACCACCTAGGGCTTCTCCTCCTTGACGGCTACTCTCCTCTTGCACAGACACTCGCAGCTCTCTCCCTTTCAGAGGCTAAAAGCAAGTATTTATAAGCTTGAAGTCGCTAGGTTATTGAAGTACCGGAAAAGGAAAGTTTCCGGTGAGCTGGATCAAGACTTTTGGGACATGAATGGGCCGAGATAAGGCCAAGGAAACCACCAGAAATAGGCAAGGCCTATGTTAAGTTAAGACCAGGTCCATGCCGCGGAATCCCGGGCTGTTTGTAACGCCAAATCTCTATGGGCTTCGTTTGCTCGCCTGGCGGAAACGTCTTCGGAGAAAATGATTTTCTCCCTGATGGTTGATCCAAATGGCTTGAATCCACTTCGCCGTGATGCATGACTCAAATATCTATCCAGAAAGACCAAGATCATGATTTTTGGATGTCGGGAAGACCTGTAACATCCCCGATCCGCGCTAGGATCGGCGGGATGGACCATGGTCGGGAAAGGGCAATAGATGGCCGAAGAAAATAAATAACTCATTCCATGGTCCGGAATTGGCTAAGTCTGGGAAAGAAGAAGACTTAGCATGATAAGGAGAAGAAGGGAGCTGAAAGCCAGCTAAGGGCAGCTGGATGGGCGAGCTGGACCAGCTGGGGTAGCTCGACCAGCTGATGGGTAGCTCCAGCCAGCAAGGCCGAGTGTTCGGTAGCTGAGCTACCTACACTCGTATGGAGTGTGACGGTTATGGCCGAATTGGTGTGATGAGCTGGGCGGTTAGGCAACGAACGGATGCAACCGTTGGTTGGGCGAGTCTATAAATACATACCCTAGGGGTCGAAAATGGCATTCACGCATGCACAGAAAAAGGGACAGCCCGTTTGAGAGAAAGATCAACCGAGTAAGAGAGAATCCGAGAAGAAGTGATCGGCGGTCGAGCGGTTATCACCGGCGGCCGGACAGAGATAGGGGACACGGAGAAGACTCCGACTAAGAAGGATAAGGCGAGCGGGAAGAAGGTCTCCAAGACCTCGGACCCGCCCACCAAGGTACGAAGTCGGTCCGGCGTGATCAGCGATCATGGGTCGGTCGGTGGGATCCGATCGGTTCAGGGATCCGATCATGGCACGGCCATACTCTTCTTACGTTCAATGATTATGTATCTTTATGCTTGTGTGTTCTGTTTCTGTGGTCGGGTTTAGGAGGGTGATCGATCGGAAAGATCTTTCGCTCGTTCTGGATCAAACCATAGGCCGGACGGTTGGTCACCGAACGGTGATCCAACCGGACGAACGGTTCCATCGACCGGGGGAACGGTTGGATGATGGGATCGGATCAGCGGTTGGTCACATACGGTTGATCAATCGTACAACGAACGGGTGCGATCGGCCGGGTGAACGGGTGCGACCATCCGAACGGTTATAAGGATCGTCGGTGAGACTGGCCGTGGGTTCGGTGCAGTCGGCCGAGCGATCGGTGTACGGTTGTCGGTAAGATTGGTTGTGGGATCGGTGCAGTCGGCCGAGCGATCGGTATAAGGAAAACCAGTGGAGTGATCGACCGTTCCCAAACGGTGCGATTGTCCGAACGGTTAAGGCATGTGGTCGAGGCCGGATGGGCGACTCGACCATTCCGATACGAATAGGATGACATGGCCGATCAATGGAATGGATACGATCGGTCAGGTCCGGATGTTAGTTAGGCGTGATCGGCCCGGAATTGATATGGCCGATTATGCGTGTTAGAACGGATAATGTTAGGTTGTGGTTCGGATATACTTAGCCGTATTGTACAAGGTTCGGCGTGTGACTTGGGAATCGGTTGGATTTACTAAGGCACAACCGGGAACCTCATGTTGAGTCCACGGTTAAGCATGTCTCGGCCAAATGGTAGTTCGGTGTAGATAACAAAGGGATTATCGGTTCATGAGCATGTAGATCGATAGATTACATATTCGGCTCAATTGATAGGGTTTAGAGAACTCATATCTTGTTGATGGTTTTCAGGTTCTGATGATGAGGATCGTGATACGGTCTAGGCGCGCGAGGCCGGTTGTGGTGCGAACGTGTGGTGTACGAGGATGTAATGATTGGATCGAACACTTGTAATAGCTTATAGCAAACTCACTTGTTGTATCGAATCCTTTATCTTATTAATGAAAAAATACTGTTTGACTATAACTTGTTATACATATAGACTCTTTACTTAGTGAATCACATAATGAACATTTATTAATGAATATCGTTAAGGAATGGGCCCTTAAAATGAACAAGGTTGATCAGAACAAGTAGTGTTTCGATTGGAAGCAAACCTCACGGTTTAGAGGCCGAGATGGGTTATTTCAAGTTGGTATCAGAGCATGCTTGCTCCTAGGACGGTTTTGTTTGGTTTAGGGTACACCACACACGTCGGCAACAACGGCTCGCGCTAGGTTCTTGTTTGTATGAAAGGATAGTCACGGTTAGGAGACTAACATGTTGATATTTTCAAGAACCAAAGGATAATTCGTCCAAGAGTAGGAAGGACAATGAGGCGGCCAACCTGGGCAAGGAAAAGGCCGCGGCTGTGGCAGACCCACGTACGGATGGTCCAACCAGTCCTGTGGTTGGACAAGGGAGCACGGCTCCAGGGGATCCCGCCGCGCGGACCCCGCTGGCAGCGACTGGTCCGTTAACCCAAAAGGCACCCGGACATCTTCTGGATGACATCTTGATATGACTATGGCCAACGCCAATGACAAGGAGCATGGACCTCAGCTTGACCCAGACGGAGTTACAGACATGGAGCTTGAACCTGATGGAATTAAGGACTTAAAGCTTGAACCAGAGGATGGAAAGCTTGTAGCTGAGGATGAGCTTGAACCAGAGCTTGTAGCGGAGGAAGCTGAAGCTGCACCAATGGAACCAGTGACTCATTCTGGAGTTATGCTTGAGCCAAGATGGAGAAGACACGATCCTAAACCTCCCTGGTTTTTGATCCAAGCTCAAGAGATCAGCAAATGGGCATGTGATTCATTTGCACTCTTTTTCCCTTACCTTTGGTTTTGTCCCAAAGGGTTTTCCAAAGGAAGGTTTTTAATGAGGCTTATGAATCACATTCAAATAACCCATTTAGCTGATCAAGACCCAAGCCCATCAAAGGGGAAGACCAAAAACGTGGCCATGAAGATCAAGGGTCTTATTTTCTATTCAAACTTGTTTTAATTATCTTTGTGTTTTCGAGCTAGTCTTGGAGCTTGTTCCAAGACTACTCTCTTTGTCTTCTTTTCCTTTCCTTCCCTTTATAATCTCTTGTACTCTCATCCCTGAAACTTATCAAACTTTTTATTTATCAAAACCTTTCTTTTATGCTTGAGCATTCTCTCTTGGTGTGTAATATCCGAGAATTCCTTCTTCATTTGTTGTGCGTAATATCAACAAATCGGGAAGAGTCCTCTTCACTGGTTGTGTGTAATATCAACCCGTTGAGAGGTGGTGTTAAGGATTCGTTCCGCGGAATCCTTGGTATAAACCACTCGATCCATCCATCCCATTCACCGACCGTTCGCTCACTCTTCCGCCGATCCATCCCACTCACCGAACCGATCATCTCATCCCTTCAGTCCGATCCATCTCCTAATCCTCATTTCCATCATCCGCTGAACCACTCCACTCTCGTTTCCGCCAACCCGCTGAAGCCGATTCCATCGCCTCTTCACTTCCATCCGATCGATTCCTTCCATAATAGCTTCAAAGGGCCGGATCCTGACCAGGATCACGTTAAGTGGTATCAGAGCCACTTTGAAAGCTAAGGAATCCGATCTCTCTTTCATTTTTATGCGATTTTATGATTTGTCCGTTCATCTTCTTTTGATTGTTCATCATAGATCGGGTTGCTATAATTTTTGTTTCATATTTTTCGTGTGTTCTCAGTCATTTTGTCATCATTATCAGTCATGTCTTGCATCATTTGGTTCATCGAATTTTGTTGCATCATTTTAGAATCATTTTCGGTGTTCATATTCATCCATCTTGTTCGAATATCACTTGTTTGCATCATTTGAATTTTCTGCATAATTTTAAAAATATTATCATAATTATTTCTGATTATTTTAAGCATCACCTATCATCTAGTATTTGTTTGCATATTTTTAAATTTATTTTCGAATTTATTCTGGAATTTTTCGGAATTGTTTCCTTGAACTATTGACTGCTGTGAGTTGTTTCTTGAATTTCAGGTACCATGGAGGCTGAAACGGAGATTGACAAAGAAGGATATGACGCCATACCAGTTAAGGGCAAGCTCTTGGTGACTAGGAGACTCTTGAACACTCAGATCCGAACAGAGAAGAATGCGCAAAGAGAGAACCTCTTCCATTCACGTTGTCTTGTCAAAGAGAGAGTGTGCAGCCTGATCATTGATGGTGGAAGTTGTACTAATGTGGCTAGTGAGTCCATGGTCAAGAAGCTTGGCCTTGAAACTAAGAAGCATCCAAAGCTGTACCAGTTGCAATGGATCAATGAAACCGGAGATATGAGTGTTAAGAAACAAGTGCTTGTGCCACTATCGATAGGATGCTATGAGGATGAGATATTGTGTGACGTTTTGCCCATGGATGCTGGACACATCATTTTGGGAAGGCCATGGCAGTCAGACCGACGGGTGATCCATGACGGCTTTACCAACAAGCATACTCTCTTGCATAAGGGGCAGAAGATCACTCTCATTCCTCTATCACCTCAAGAAGTCTACGAAGACCAAGTCCAGTTGATCAGCCAAAGGATCAAACCTCAGCCAGAAAAGGTACCAGCTAAACTTTCTCAACCTATTTGTGATAATTCCATGACTGGTATAATGCACTTGTCTTTCTCCAAAAGTGCTGAGACAGGTACAGGGTCTACTGAAAAACAATGGGAACCAGCAACTCAAGAAAAGGAGACTCAACCAAATTTCGATCCGCCAGAGTCTAAACCGCTAGACCAGCAGCTTCAAAGTTTAGGTGTGACCAGAAAAGAGACAGATCAGGAGGAGTTACCAACTCAAGTCTCAAATACGAAGTCAGCACAAGACATGTTCAGTTTGATGATGCCAAAAGAGAATAGACCCAAACCACACATTCAGCCGGATCCAGGTAAGTGTCTACAACCTTTTTCAATTAGTAAAATTCATGAGTTTTCTAATGTTGCAGGAAGGATCGATTTTAAACTCTCCAACAAAGAGATTGGAAAACCAGTTCTTAAACCAGTTTCAAATTATCATTCCAGAAAGCACTGTAAGGAAATTGATTTGGTTAGGGTAGAACCTGGTATGTTTATGTTGATTCCTGCTCATGTTGAAAAGAGCTTTGATCTAGAAAATTTGAAAGAATTTTGTTTTTCAAAATCTATCTTTGTCAAAAAGATTTCATCTCTTGAAAGTCTTAGCCGTGAAAGAATCTTTAAGCCAGTTGGATTTATGATTGATGTCTTAAGATTTCCTGATTCTCGTGAGGAGCTGTTTGATTATTCCTATTGCACATTTGATGTGTTTTCTCTAGTTTTTGTGAAAGGAAATAAAAGACAGGTAAAGGATTCCAATACAAGGGTGTATCAAAATCTAAATAATGAAGTGGATTATGGATCCAAGGACGAACCAGACCACAAGCTTGATCCAGACCCCAAAAACAAATGGAAGCCAAAAACTGAACAGCGTTTTGTTCAAATCTCTAAGGTATGTCTTGCTCTAAGTCAGAACGTTTTTGCAATCTCCATGACAAGAATGATACGCTTGTCTAGTCCAGAAGGTGTTGAGTCAGGTCTAGGTACAAAAGGAGATCACATTGTTCAAAAGGAAGAAGTAACAATCATGGTGATCTTAGATTCATATAAGAAGACTATGCCTCAAACCTCAGCTGAAAAGCAGATAAGTTCTAACCTTGCTTATTTCGTTTTTGAATTTTCCATTTCAAGAATAATGCACTTGTTCTTTCCCTTAAGTGTTAACAAAGGAGCAGGTCTGATGGAGCAGCATGAGGGCTCAGAAGAAGCAGCATCAAGGAACCACGCTCACTCTTTTCACGTTCCTACCATTCCTAGTTCATTTATGGTTCTTGGTTTGAATTCTCTATTCACTAGAGGCGAGTCTGTGCTGATCAAAAATCAAGAAAAATGGCTTATTTGTTCCAATCCAATTCCGGAGAAACCACCAGACTCCTACCCACGATATCCAAAGCAACCAGCTCAAGGTAAGTACCTAGAATCCCAAAGGCGTATGAAACCTAAATTGCTTTCTTTTGGTGCAGGGAAAACAGTTTTGAGGACAAAACTTTTTGAAGTGGGAGAGGATGATATGACTATGGCCAACGCCAATGACAAGGAGCATGGACCTCAGCTTGACCCAGACGGAGTTACAGACATGGAGCTTGAACCTGATGGAATTAAGGACTTAAAGCTTGAACCAGAGGATGGAAAGCTTGTAGCTGAGGATGAGCTTGAACCAGAGCTTGTAGCGGAGGAAGCTGAAGCTGCACCAATGGAACCAGTGACTCATTCTGGAGTTATGCTTGAGCCAAGATGGAGAAGACACGATCCTAAACCTCCCTGGTTTTTGATCCAAGCTCAAGAGATCAGCAAATGGGCATGTGATTCATTTGCACTCTTTTTCCCTTACCTTTGGTTTTGTCCCAATGGGTTTTCCAAAGGAAGGTTTTTAATGAGGCTTATGAATCACATTCAAATAACCCATTTAGCTGATCAAGACCCAAGCCCATCAAAGGGGAAGACCAAAAACGTGGCCATGAAGATCAAGGGTCTTATTTTCTATTCAAACTTGTTTTAATTATCTTTGTGTTTTCGAGCTAGTCTTGGAGCTTGTTCCAAGACTAGTCTCTTTGTCTTCTTTTCCTTTCCTTCCCTTTATAATCTCTTGTACTCTCATCCCTGAAACTTATCAAACTTTTTATTTATCAAAACCTTTCTTTTATGCTTGAGCATTCTCTCTTGGTGTGTAATATCCGAGAATTCCTTCTTCATTTGTTGTGCGTAATATCAACAAATCGGGAAGAGTCCTCTTCACTGGTTGTGTGTAATATCAACCCGTTGAGAGGTGGTGTTAAGGATTCGTTCCGCGGAATCCTTGGTATAAACCACTCGATCCATCCATCCCATTCACCGACCGTTCGCTCACTCTTCCGCCGATCCATCCCACTCACCGAACCGATCATCTCATCCCTTCAGTCCGATCCATCTCCTAATCCTCATTTCCATCATCCGCTGAACCACTCCACTCTCGTTTCCGCCAACCCGCTGAAGCCGATTCCATCGCCTCTTCACTTCCATCCGATCGATTCCTTCCATAATAGCTTCAAAGGGCCGGATCCTGACCAGGATCACGTTACATCTTGGGTGATGAAGATGACGATGATAGCTTGATGCGATCATGGACAAGGATGGGATTGATGCTAAGGATGGGCAGCTTGAACCTGAGCTTGAACCTGAGCTTGAACCAGAGGAGACCATCGCCATACCAACTGGCCCAATCACCCGTTCACAAACTAAGGCACTAAACCAAACCATTGGGAAGTTCCTTAGCCGTTTGAGTCGGCCACATGTTGAACCAACCACACTGGTTTGTTTAACGGCCCATCGACTTGGATAAAGAGACAAGTGAGGTTTGAATGCTCTTTTTCCCTTGTCAAGTTTTGTCCCACTGGGTTTTCTTGACAAGGTTTTTAACGAGGCCCAAATCTCACTTCAAACCATTGTGCGAGCCGAAACTGCACTACGGTATTCTTAATGTTTTTAGGGAGAGCCGAGAATTTCGTAAGTAAACACAAGAGTCGATCCAAATGATGGTTATTTTATTTAGCTGTTGAGCGAGCTATAATATGTGTGGCGTGTGCCTTTTAGGTGTGTCAAAAAGGTCTCCCCTAAATAATGACTATCGGTTCCTATTTATAAGAGGATAGAAACCGACTTTTACAACCGACTTTACGCCAAAATGTAAACTTTCCTTTTCTGCTCGCGCCGACTCCGCAAAAATGTAAACTTTCCTTTATGGCTCGCGCCGATTTCAGTTCAAGGAAAGTCTTTGATGGGCCTCGGCTCGAATCGCTTCGTCGGATGTTGGTTCGGCCCATCAAGGAGTTTCCGGCTGGCCTTTGGTTTGACACCCGGCTCGGCCCGGTTTGGTGCGGTTCGGCTGGTGCGGTCTAACTCGGTCTTCCTCCATTTGTCCAATCCAAATGACGATATCTCGGGGTGGAATCCGACCCCAACAGTTTGCCCCCAGCTCGTTAGTCTTCGGTGTAAGAGTGACGAGCTAAAATTTGAAAGTGAGAAGGCATTGTCATTTGATTCTTCCGTGGATATGGCTCGCCAAATGTTGCTTCGCTCGCAAGATGTTTGGCTCGCTGCTTGCTTCTGATGAAACGATGTCGAACTACTTTATTGGTATGTGAACTTAGAATCTGAAGCATTTCCGGGCCCACTAACCTTCAATGGAAGCCCTAAAGTTTAGGCGGGAATTAGGTTATGCCGTTTCGTCTTCCCGAGCCAGCGCGTGGATTGGGTCGCGCCGTTTCATCTTCCCGAACCGACGCGCCCACGCGCCAAAATTTCTATAAATAAGAAGCCCGGGGCTCATTTTTCTCATTCTGCCTCTCTCTCCTCGACCGAGTAAAAGGTAGCTCTCTTTTTCTCTCTCTCTTTTTTTAAAAGTTCTTCGTGTTCTTCGGTCGCGCCACCGTGATAAAACACATCTCCGGCGCATCTTCAAACTTTCCGATCTATCTTCTTCCGAGCCGAATGTCTTCAGGCAGTCGTACTCCTTCCATTGGGCCAGATCACTCTGAGGATCGTTCGTATAATTCCAACGATTCGGGGACTTCGGGTCGACGTTGGTTTTCAGATACATCCGATGATTCTGGCGGCTCGCAATCGAAAGTCAGAAATCAATCGGTTCGGTCCACGGGGGATGCTGAGATCGACCGACTGACGACTGAGCCTCCGGTTGCCCAGCGTGATGGTTCTAACGAGGCACGCGAGCCAACTGATGTAGATGAAGGGGCTATGGGAGAGCGTTGGCTTTCCCATGATCAATCGGGTCGCGTTCCATTATCGCTGGATCCGATATATGATGCGGAGGCGATCAAAATTGAGCGAGCGTTTGATGATGGGGCGATCGGCGACATTCTCATACCGTTTGTACCTCCTTTTGCTCAAGCATCGAGTCGGCCACAATTTGGAGCCGGTTCGTCCCAGGGAGCAAAGAGGCGAACCAAATCGACGCGAGCCCCGAGGGGTTCTTCGAAAAAGTCAGTCCGGAACCCTCCTGGTGCAACGATTTGTACCGAGACATCCTTGGAATCGCTTCGCCGTTGCTTCAACATATCCGAAGAAGTTGAGCTTCTCCTTCCAGCGAGCCATCAGAGAGCCGATGATCCGCCGCCCGGATGCTTGACGTTATATGAAAGCTATTTCTACCAGACTTTCCTGTGGTTTCCCATCCCGAGCCTGATTCTTCATTTCCTAGGGAAATACGGGCTCGCACTTGGTCAACTTCTGCCGCGAGGCATGCGGCATCTGGTTGGGTTGATCGTCTTGAGCTATGAGCTTGGCATTCCGCTCGGGATCCATCACCTTCAGAATCTCTTGGAGTTTCGTCGTAGCGGGAAGTCGCTTCGCTATTACATCTCCAACAAGAAGAATCGGAAGATCATCGACGGCTTCCCCAACAAGGATGATGGCTGGGAGAAATATTTCTTCTTCGTTCCAATAAGTGGAGCTTCGGTTGGGAGTACGCGGAGGAAGTTTATCAGGAACAATTGGCAGGAAATCGGTGCGAGCCGAAGAAAAATCAGTATTTCGAATTCTCGCGAACCGTTATCTAATATTGCTCGGTCTTCTTGTTTTACAGATCGACGGTTGGCGCTTCGATTCCCGCCAGATCTTTCCGAATTCCTTACCCGTTCCTGCGAGCTGAAAGTTAATTGGGAACGAGACTTTACTCTGGAGCGAGTGGAGAGGGCGCGCGAACAAGCCTACGACTCATTCGATTCTTCAGATAGTTCGGACGAGGAAGTTCCCAATTGGCCCAAGCCCTCGAATACGATGCCCCCAAAGTCTGCACGCGCGTTACTCAAAGAGCAACGACGAGCAAAGGAAGCTCGTCTTGAAGTCGATCCGGTGGTTCGCCGCGAGGCTGTATCCTCGAAGAGCGAGGGTAAGAGGGTAGTGCAACCCCGCCCAGAGAAGAAAGGTCCTGGTAATAGGCCGCCTACAGAAGTTGGGAAGGCGGTCAAGTCGGCCCAAGAAGCCTTGGCGAAAAGCAAGGCTTCGAAGCAGAGAAATTCTCCCAGACCTCCTTCTCCGGCTCGCTCGAACACATCGAGGGACCCGGATGCCTTAGTCCTTAACCGGGGGCGAAAGAAGACTTCAAACCCTACCGGCGAACCGTTGGCAAGCGAGCCATCTGAAGTGACGGGCAAGAAGAGAGCCGCGGTTGAAGGGCTTAAGGAGAACGCGCCCAAGAAAGTCAAAGGAGACGCTCCTTCCGGTTCCTCTGTCGATCCCACTCGGGTCCGCTCTCTTCAGAGGACCGAGGCGGCGAATTTTCTCGCCAGGAGTACTCCTGGGGTTCGCCTTCCTCCTCCCGATATGCTTTTGGAAAGGGAAGCGTATGAAGAGGCGGCTTCTCGTCTTCATTTGGTAAGTTCTTCTTCCGTTCGCTTATTTTTCGACGAAGGTTTCCGTGTATATACTCAATTGCTTTTCGTTTCTGTTTTAGTTTTCGGAGGCTTTTAATAGGGTCGTCGAAGGTTACGAAACCAGGGCTCGCTCGGGTCAAGCCGCTCTCGAAGAGCTTCAAAAGCATGCCGATAGTCTGAAGAGACTGCATGAAGTCGAAGCGAAGGCGCGTGCCATAGAAGCCAAACAAGCCGAGGAGAAAGCGGCTAAGCTCGAGGCTGAGTTGGCCAGGGAGCGGGAGGAATCGACCAAGCACCGGGAGGCTGCAGCCAAGATGGCCGGCAAAAACGTTGATGATGCCATCAAAATGAAAGCTCTCCATGGTAAAATCTGCGAGCTTAATGAGAAAGTGCGAGCCATGGACGCCAACTTCCTGGTCGAGGTTAGAAAAGTGAAGTGCCGAGTAAACGGTCGGTACGCCAAACTTCTCGAATCGATCAAGTCTGGGCTGACGAGACTTCGTGAAGTGCATGAACGAGCCATGCGCATCGCTCAGGCAGAAGGCAACGTTGAACTGATCAACGACATGCGAGGCGACGATCCGCCGGACCTTGATATTGAGCTTGCTGATCTTCAGGCGCTTATTGATTCGGATCCCGGGATCGCCGAAGAGGCTAGTGCCCTGCTCGACAGCGTAATCGGTCAGCTCGTTCCCTTTCCGGATCCCGTCGAGCCGCCCGAGGTACACCTTAGGGACGACACTATTACTCGGTTGGACCGTCTTGGTCTCGGTATTGTCGATCAATGGGGTACTAATAGGGAATCCCTTATATTTCAGAGTGGAGTTGAACCGGTGATGATTCCCGAGGCGAGGCCAGTTGGTGCGAGCTTGGAATTGATGAGCCAAGTCCCAATAAATCCTGCTCAAGCTAGCGGACCGCCTCCCGGAACCGAGGGTCTGGTTGAGAAGGCTTCATCCGATATCCCGGAGGCATCGAACCGAGCTCTGGAGGCTTCTGAGAAGGACATGGCCGAAGTCCTGGGCGTTCCTGGCAAAGTTGATGAGGTGGGTTCGAAGCCGGAGGATATTGCCGAGAAATCCGTGCCCGATGTTCAGGAGTCGTCGAACCGAGCCCCTATTTAAACTGTTGTTTATTTTTGTATGTTGCCTCGATGGCTTTTTATTTTATTTTTGTACTTAATGCCTGGATGGCTTTATCCACAGACCTTTTAGAATTTACATTTAATCGAACCGTTTTCTGATCGAATGGTTTGGCTTGATGAAATGTTTGCCAGTCGAAACAAACACATCTGCGAGGCGTTTTAATATTGTATCAACGTTTTTTCGTGAAGTGTTCAATATAATGATGATAACAATTTGGACCAACGTTGCCACGGGGCATTCATGTTGGGTTTTTGTCAGCTTTTTTTGGTTTTTGCCGCGGACAACTCGATTAGAAAGCCGCGGGTCGAAATAGCGACGAATTAAGTTAGACCAACTTTGCTGCGAAGCGTTTATGTTGGGTTTCTGATCGATTTATTCCGGTTTTTTCCGTGTCCTCATCTATTAGTGATTAACGGGTCGGAATAAACGATGATGATCGTATTTATATAGCGCGCGCGTGAGAGTTGTAATAAGAGATTGGAGATGATCGAATGTTGCGGCCAACAACATTCGGCTCGTGGCAGTTTATGAGTTTTCATCGAGATGTTAATAACGAACTGTTTAAGAGAACTGATGTTCGAATTTTATTCATCGTTGTGTTTAACGGCGAGCCGCGTTACAGACGGAAAATTCACCGTTCGCCTTATGTTAGCGGCGAATCGGGTTACATCGATTTTGAGGGTGCGTTAACGGTAAACCGTGTTAGCGACGATAAAATGCTTTTGACGGCGGACCGTGTTGCATTTGAATGGGAGTGTATGACCACGTACCCCACTCCCCCCCCCCCCCTTTTTTTTTGGGAGGGGCAACTGAATCCACTCGAAAGTGAACTGCCTACGTACCCCTTGCGGGGATCAAGTCACGCGTAGTTCTAGGTGATGGCGCCTCGCGCCTTATTGGTAATATTTCTTGAGATGCATAACGTTCCATGGCTTTGGTATTGGTTCGCCAGCCATGTTTTCGAGCCGATAAGCTCCCGGGCGAACTGTTTCGGTGATTTTGTAAGGACCTTCCCAGTTCGCACCCAGTTTTCCGGCGTTTCTCTCTGCGGTGTTTTGGAACACTTTTCTGAGAACTAGGTCTCCTGCTCTGAATCTCCTGGTTCGGACATTGGAGTTGTAGTACTTAGCCACGGATTGCTGATAGTTCTGGATCCTGATAAGTGCTTGGTCGCGCCGTTCGTTGATCAAATCCAGCTCGTCCAGCATCATCATATGGTTGCAGTCTGCTTGTTCTGGTAACAACCATCGTCGTACGCCGGGAAAATGCACTTCGGGGGGAATGACACATTCCATCCCGTAGACGAGTGCGAATGGCGTTTCGCCGGTGGCTCGCCTCGGGGTTGTCCGATGAGACCAAAGGACTCCTTCTAGCTCGTCTGCCCAGCGGCCCTTTTTGGCGTCGAGCCGTTTTTTGAGCCCGTCGAGAATCGTCTTGTTAGTCGCCTCGGCTTGACCATTCCCTTGCGGGTAGCGAGGCGTTGACTTGCTAAGGCGGATCTTCCATTTGTCGCAGAAGTTTTGAAATCGAGCCGATATGAATTGCGAGCCATTGTCCGTGACGATTTCGTAAGGGACACCGTGCCGACAGATGATATTTTTCCAAATGAATTGTTCAACTTGGGCGTCTTTTATACTTGCATAGGATTCGGCCTCGACCCATTTAGAGAAGTAGTCGGTTAGAACCAGCAAAAACCTTTTCTGCTTCGATTTATGCAGCGGCCCGACAATATCCATCGACCATCTCATGAATGGATATGGTGCGGAGATGGAAGATAGCAGCTCGGCCGGCTGATGTATTGTTGGAGCGTGACGCTGGCATTTCTCGCATTTCCGCGAGTATTTTTCGCAGTCGCTGATCATAGTTGGCCAAAAGTAGCCGTGCCGTTTGATTTTGATGGCCAGGGCTCGTCCTCCGGAATGATTTCCACATGATCCACTGTGAACTTCCTTCATTATCTCTCTTGCTTTCTTCCCTTCTACGCATGCGAGCAGCGGTCCTGAAAACCTCCATCGGAATACAGCATCGCGTATCAGAATGTATCGTGCTGCTTGAGCTTTCAGCTTGCGAGCCGCCCACTTATCTGCTGGTACCTCTCCATCGGCTATGTATACACGGATCGGATTGAGCCACTCTTTGTCGCAACCGTATTCCGTATCTTCCTCGATTTCCATATCCGCGGGCTGATCTCCGTCAAGTATATCGTTATCGTTCGGCTCGTTTGTGACGATAGTCATCAGAACTTCGTGTTCGTCGATGTCGATACTGGGATGTTCGATAAATTCTACGGGAATTATCCTTTTCAAGTCTGGATCGGAGGTTGAGGCTAGGGATGCCAAGGCGTCGGCCTGGGTGTTATCTCCACGCGGAATCTTCTCCAAGGCAAATTTTTCGAACTGTCCGGCTAGATTCTTGACTACTTCAAGGTAGGCTTCCATTCTTTTGTCTTTCGTAGTGTATTCTCCAGTGAATTGGCTCGCGACGAGCTGGGAATCGCAATAGGCGTGTATATTTCGAACTCCAATTCCGAGCGCCAACTTTAATCCAGCTATTAATGCTTCGTATTCTGCCTCGTTGTTTGACGCGCCGAAATTGAGGCGAAGAGATTGTTCCAAGATTTCGCCTGTCGGAGAGGTGAGTCGAATTCCGACTCCGGCGCCTTGTTTCGACGACGAGCCGTCAACGTGGAGAAGCCAATCAGCGGAAAGATTTGGTTCCTCGCTGGCGGCGATTGGCAGCTCGATCAAGAAATCAGCCAAAACCTGTGATTTTGCGCTCGTTCGATTTCGATATTCAATATCGTATTCGCTCAGCTCGATTGCCCACTTGGCTAATCTTCCGGATTGACTCGGACTGTGCAGGATCGTTCTTAACGGTAGCGCCGTTAGAACTACGATCGTGTGAGACTGGAAATACGGTCGTAGTTTGCGGGCCGCCACTACGACTGCTAGTGCCAGTTTTTCGGTTTGGGGATACCTCGTCTCTGCGTCAGTCAAACTTTGGCTTACGTAGAAAATGGGTTTCTGGATTTCTCGGTCTTCGCGAACCAGGACCCCACTGACTGCTGTTACTGATACGGCGATATACAGGTATAATGGCTCTCCTTCTTCTGGTTTCGCCAGTATCGGTGGGTTTGCTAGGTATAACTTCAGTTCGCGGAAAGCCTCTTCACACTTCGCTGTCCATTCGAACTTCTTGTTTCCTCGCAAAGTGTCGTAGAAAGGGAGACACTTATCCGTGGATCGTGAAATGAATCGGTTGAGCGCGGCGACACGTCCGGTTAATTGTTGTATTTCCTTCTTCGTCTCTGGCGACCTCATTTTGATTAAAGCCTGGATTTGCTTCGGGTTAGCTTCGATGCCTCTGTAGGTAACCAGATATCCCAAGAATTCTCCGGATGTTACAGCGAACCGACACTTCGTTGGATTTAGCTTCATATCGTGTGAGTTCAGCTGCTCGAAGCAGTCGCGGAGATGTGCCACATGTTCTTCCTTTTTCAGAGATTTCACTAGCATATCCCGACGGTTCGTCCGAATCATCGCGTCTCCCGCGTTTCGGTCGATCCGCTGGTTGGCTCGGTTGTCGATCTGATTGTTCCGGTCGTTCTCTTGGCTCGGGACGTTCCAGATCTTCCAACTTTAGATCACCTTTCAATTCACCGCTAAGTAGTTTTCTCGCGAGTTCTGCTCCGAGATGGCGACATCTCTCTGTCGAATGGCCGTAACATTGATGGAACTCGCAATAAACCTTCTCGTCTTGTGGCGCGGGATTTTGGTTCCTTGTCCAAACGTAGTTTTTCGATCCTCGCCCCCTTCCGGCGCCTGCTTGGCTCGTGCCGCCTGACTGTTGGCTTGGTCCGATCTGGTAGTTATGCGATCCGGAGAAGTTCGGCCCTTCGTGATGGATGTAATTGTTCTTTCCGCGCCGGTGGTTGAAGTGATTGGGATGCTGATTCGACGATTGGTGAGCTACCGGCGGGTTGGACGGTTGTTTGGTGGCTGCCTTCAATGTGGGATGCGAGGCGGCTAGCAACTTCATATCTTCTTCTTCCTCGATGAACACGACGGATCGGTGGATGGCATCGGCGATCGACTTAGGTTTGTTGTATGCGAGCTCCTTCCGAAATTCCGATTTGATGCCTAAACCCTTTTTCAGAGAATCTATGGCGATCTCGTCGTTGACCGCCCCGGCTTTCGACATGGTGGTTTTAAAGCGATCCATAAAACTGCGAAGCGACTCGCCTTCGCCTTGCAACATGTTCCACAGATTAATCACCGAGGCAGATTTCTCGATGAACATGGAGTACTGCTTGAGAAAGGAAGCTGTCAGCTGCTGGAAGTTTTCAATTGAATTTCGCTCGAGGTTTAGGAACCAGTCCAGAGCCGGACCCTTCAGGTATTCAGCGAATAGGAGACAGAAGCCTGCATCTTTCTCTTCCGAGCTTCGGAATTTGGCTCGACTTAAGGCGACCCGAAATGCGTTGATGTGATCTTTCGGGTTCGTCGAACCGTCATACTTCTGGATGCTTAGTTTCCCGGGATCCATTATCCTGGCACCCATCACTTTCGCCGAGAAAGGAGTGTGTTCGGCGTCTTCGCATATCTGAGCAATTTCTGGTGCCGAGCTGAGCGCCCTGTGGATCTGTGATCGAAGTAATTTGGCCTCGTTGTCGGATTTTTCAAGACGAGCTCGGATCTCGGCCAATTCGTCGCGACTCATGTTCTGACCCTTGCCTTTTCTTGCCGTACTCACGCCTCGGGACGATTGCTTTTCGGTTCGCGTTTCCAGCAAGAGACGCGACACTGCTTCGGCGAGCTCCGCGGGATCTAAGCTTGGTGAATCGCTGGTTTCTTGCCCCGTCCCCTTATCAGTTCCCTTGCTTTCCAACTTTATCTGTTTCAGGATTTTGGTCAGCGCCTCGGGAGTGACTTCGCTGGGGAGCGGATCTCCTAAGTCAATTCTTATCGGTTTGATTGGCGGCGCGATCTTGGCTTTGTTTTGCTTCTTTTTCTTCTGAAGTTGCGGTGGCGAACCCTCTGATTCGGATTCTGTTTCCAAACCGTGCGGTTGGACCTTGGATTTGGCCAACTTACATGTCGCGCATCTAGCACATACCCGTTCTACATCCCGTTTCATGTGAGGCCAGTGAAAATGGTCTCTCATGATCTGAAGGGTTTTGGTAACTCCGAAATGTCCCATTAAACCTCCTCCATGGGCTTCCCTGACAAACAAGTCCCTTAAAGAACAATTAGGTACACAAAGACGGTTCTCAAAGAAAAGGAACCCGTCTTGCCTTACATATCGACCAGAAGCGAATTTAGAACAAGCTTGATATGTGTCAGCAAAATCCTCATCAGAAGCATATAGTTCTTTAATTTGCTCAAAGCCTAATAGTTTGGCATCAAGAGTAGAGAGAAGGGTATACCGTCTGGACAATGCGTCGGCAACGACATTGTCTTTACCTTTTTTGTATTTGATCACATATGGAAAGGTTTCAATGAACTCAGCCCATCGAGCATGTCTTTTGTTGAGCTTTTGTTGTCCCTTGAAATGTTTGAGCGATTCATGGTCGGTGTGAATGACAAATTCCTTCGGCCAAAGATAGTGTTGCCATGTTTGCAAAGCTCGGACCAAGGCATAGAGTTCTTTGTCATAGGTTGGATAGTTGAGAGTGGCTCCGCCAAGTTTTTCACTAAAATATGCGATCGGCTTCTTATCCTGCATAAGAACAGCTCCAATTCCGATCCCTGAAGCATCACACTCAATTTCAAAGGTTTTAAGAAAGTTAGGCAACATAAGAACAGGGGCATTAGTTAATCGATCCTTGAGAGTTTGAAATGCTTCCTCCTGTGCCTTTTCCCATTTGAAACCCACGTCTTTCTTGATTATCTCGGTCATTGGTGCGGCTATGGTACTGAAATCTTTTACAAAACGCCGATAGAACCCGGCCAAACCATGGAAACTACGGACCTCTCCAATGGTTTTAGGGGTCGGCCAGTCTCGGATAGCAGCCACCTTTTCTTCATCTACCTGTACGCCATCTGCACTTACCACAAAACCTAAAAACACAATGTTATCCGTACAAAAAGTGCATTTCTTCAAGTTGGCGAACAATCTCTCTTCCCTAAGGACATGAAGAACAGACGCAAGATGCTCTAGATGGTCAGTCATGTTCTTGCTATATATGAGAATGTCATCAAAGTAAACTACCACAAAATGACCAATGAAAGATCTAAGAACATGATTCATCAAACGCATGAAAGTACTTGGTGAATTCGTTAGACCAAATGGCATAACAAGCCATTCATAAAGACCATGCTTAGTTTTAAATGCCGTTTTCCACTCATCACCTTCCTTCATTCGAATTTGATGGTAACCACTTTTAAGATCAATCTTAGAGAAAATGCAAGATCCATGCAATTCATCTAACATGTCATCGAGCCGAGGAATAGGATGTCGATACTTTACAGTGATATTATTGATGGCTCGGCAGTCGACACACATCCGCCAGCTTCCATCCTTTTTAGGGACAAGAAGGACGGGAACAGCACATGGGCTCATACTCTCTCGGATGTGGCCTTTGCTCATGAGTTCATCCACTTGCCGTTGAAGCTCTTTAGTCTCAACCGGATTAGATCGGTAAGCCGGTCTGTTTGGTAAGGTGGATCCAGGTACAAAGTCAATTTGATGTTCAATGCCTCGGATGGGAGGTAATCCTGGTGGTCCTTCTTCTGGAAAGACGTTGCCAAAGTCCTGCAAAAGCTTAGATAGTTCACTCGGAATCTCCGGTGTAGTATGAGTCAATGCCATCAGTTTTTCTTTAAAAATAAACAACAAGAATGATTTATTAGAGTTTATGGAACTTTTACCCTGTTTGTGCTTGGCTAAGAAATTCTTTGGCTGACTTGGTCTAACTTCTTTAACGGCGAGTTGAAGTTGATCCTCATACACCTCTTGCGGACTCAAAGGAATCAAAGTGGTTTTCCGTCCTTCATGGAGTAATGTGTACCGGTTGGTGAAACCGTCATGTATGACTCGTCTGTCTGATTGCCAACGTCTGCCCAAAATGATATGGCCGGCGTCCATGGGTAAAATATCGCAAAGGACTTCATCCTTGTAGTTGCCGATGGATAAAGGAACAATCACTTGATTCTTAACGGCCATTTCTCCTTTTTCGTTCAACCACTGTAACTGGTAGGGCTTGGGATGCTTTGTAGTTGGCAAACCTAATTTCTCCACCATAGTTTCACTCGCCACGTTGGTGCAACTCCCTCCGTCAATAATCAAACTACAAAATTTGTCTTGAACAAGGCAGCGAGAATGGAATAGATTCTCACGTTGCTCATCCTTCTCGGTTCTGACTTGAGTACTCAAGATGCGTCGAGCTACTAGAAGTCTCCCCGCGACTGGAGCAGCCTCATATTCATCTGACTCGGTTTCTTTCTCCGGTGCGGGCTCTTCTTCGGACTCAATCTCACCATTGTCTTTTATGATCATGACTCTCTTGTTACGGCAGTCAGTGGCGTAATGACCATAACCTTGACATCGGAAACATTTGATCTCTCGGGTCCGGGCGGGTGGAGTCTTTTCTGTCCGGCTCTTGTTGTGACTAGCATCATAAGGTCTAGTATCCGGCTTTGGCGAGAATGGTTTAGAGTCTCGGTTAAAGGGCGGTCGGCGCTGATCAATGTTGGACCGAGTGGATGATCTTCGTTTCAATTGTTGCTCGGCTAGTACCGCTTTGTGTAGCATTGCTTCCAACCCCACACAATTCTGCATCTCGACGATGTCTTGTATCTCACGGTTCAAACCACCAAGGAAACGCGACATAGTGGCTTCTCTATCTTCAACCACATTAGCCCGTAGCAACATAACCTCCATTTCCTGGAAGTATTCCTCAACAGTCTTGGTTCCTTGAATAAGTTTCCGGAGCTTAGAGTGTAGCTCACGTTGGTAATGACTCGGGACGAATCGTTGTCTCATGACTCTCTTCATCTCTTCCCAAGTAGTGATCTCATATGCTCCTCCAATCTCTCGGGCCGTTACAATTTGTTCCCACCATCTTAGGGCGTAGTCATTAAATTCAGAAACTGCCAGCTTGACACGGTTGATGTCGACGATGTTGTGCAAGTTGAAGTTGAATTCGCATTTCTTTTCCCAGTCCATGTACTCGTCCGGATCGTTTCTGCCATGGAACGGCGGAATTCTCATCCGGTAACCTCCAAGGTTTTCCACCATTCGGTCTGGGTCGTCACGAGGTCTTCTGGAACGGCGTCGGCTGGATTGAGATGAATGACCACTCTCGTAGTAAATTTTGGCTTGCTCGTCGGCCGGTCTTTTAGACATCATAGGATCATGTTTCTCTTCTTCCGAAATATGGATCGGATCCTTTGTTGCCTTTTGTTTGCCATCCCGGATCTGTTCCCTTCGGTCTAACTCCTCGATCATTATTTTTTTGATTTGGTTGAGCATGGCCTCGTTGAGACTTGACGGTGACTCGTGGCTCGACGTCTCGTCTTTGTCTCTTCCGGTCGCCATGGTACCTGAAAACACGAGAAGCTTCCACGGCAATCAAAGGTTCAAGAAAAAAATATGTAAAATAATTCTAGAAATTATGCAAATAATTTAAAACAATTATGAAAACACTTAGTGATGACGAATTAATGCAATTCTGAACCAAAAGATGAATGATAAATATTCTAAAATTATGAGAAAATTCAAAATGATAGACCGGAATGAAAACGATCGAATGGACAAACGTGCATCAAAAGCGAACGAGATAGTAATGGAGACAAGGAAACAATCGATAGCACAATGATAAACGATGGTACGGTTTAAATCGATGATATTTTCAGTTCGGGAAGATGAACAGCCAAGAACGAAAATAATCACAGAAAATAAAATGAATAGATTCAAGGTGCTCTGATACCACCTGATGTGATCCCGGAAAGGATCGACCTTGAAACTAATCGAAGGGATGGATCGGAACACACGGATCCGACAATTGAATGAAAAATGGAGCGAATGGTTTATACCAAGGATTCCGCGGAACGAATCCTTAACACCACCTCTCAACAGATTGATATTACGCACAATCGGTGAAGAGGACTCTCCTAAACGTGTTGATATTACACACAACAAGTGAAGAAGGAAATCTCGGATATGACACACCAAGAAGGAATGCTTTCGCATAAAAGAAGATATTAGATTGAATAAAAAGTTTGATGATGGTAACAAAGAACAAGTTGTGGTTTAAGAAGGCGAGAGAGAGAGAGAGAGAGCGTGAGCATTGAATGGAACATGCTCCAGTCAATGCTCGGAAAACAACAAACTTAAATGCAAAAGACCGAGTTAAAACAAAAGACCCGCCAAACGGTAATGTCGCAACTTATTCAAATAAAACCGGGCCAGACCGAACAAGCAAGAACAAAGAGGTGATGGGAAGTGTGACTTGGGCCTCATTAAAAACCTTGTCAAGAAAACCCAAAGGGACAAAACTTGACAAGGGAAAAAGAGCACACACAAGACACACTTGCCTCTTTATCCCGGTTGTTGGGCCATTAAGCAAACCAAAGTGGTTGGCTTATCATCATGCCGACTCAAACGGCTAAGGGCTTTGCCAATGCGTAGGATTAGTGCCTTAGTTTTGGAACGGGTCACCGGACCAGTTGGTATAGCTATCTCTTCAGGTTCAAGCTGCTCGGCATTTCCTTCCTCGGCAACGAGCTGCTCGGCATAATCCGTCTCGGCAATGATGGTCTCGGCAAGAACCTCATCCATGATCCCATCACTAGGGAATATCGATTAAAGGGGTTATAGACTCTTACCCATCCTCTTTTTTATAAAACACATGTCTTGGCTCTTGTTTCACCTCTCTCTCTTCTCACTTCTTAAGTCAATTCATCCCTTTTTTAGGGTAGCATAGTATTTTTTTTATTCGACTTCTTCTCCTCTTTGTGGAGGTTTTTGATGGATCTTCCATAGACGCGAGTATTGATGGTTGTAGCCACCTAATCCCCAGTTACTTGGATCAAAAGGTATTCCATAGACGCGAGTATTGATGGTGGTTGCCACCTAATCCCCGGTTACTTGGACCATGGTGCTTTTTCTTAAATTTGAAGGGGAGAGAGAGGGGAAACCGAACTCACATAGACTTTCACTATTTGGTGAGGATGAGGAGGCGTGCCCTTTGTAAAACCATGCCCCTAGCCGAGAAGGTTAAGTTCATTAAGGTGCGGAGTCAAAGATGTATCCTTCTTATGCCCTTGGAGATGTGGACATTTTGGTAGATCAATCCACTCATGGTGCACATGTGATGAAGTAAACTGCCAAATACTGATCAATGGTCACTTAAACACAGGCACAACAATGGTTAGGTCCAAGATAAAGTCATAATTCTCGACAAAAGTTTTGACTCAATAAAAACGACTCGATGAAAAGAAAAATGATGCAAGATGAAATGCCAAAATGAACAAACTTATTAGTATAATCCCCCCAGACTTAACTTGCACCGTCCTGGTGTAAGAAAAATCAGATTAAGAGAGGTAAAGATGGAATAAAATGGAAAAGGGAAAGGTTAGGATGATGTTACCAAGTGTTGACCAGTTGTGATGAAGATCAGTATCAGATAACTGATTGGCGCTCCTCTGTAGGCATGATTGGTCGGTGAATTTTGAATTTCCAGGCCTGATTCTCCTCGGTTTGCATTTTGGTCGAGTATGTCTCATTTGGTCGACCTGAAATGAGTGCTATGAACCACAGAACAAACCGTTACGAATTTCATGTACCATATTGAAATTTTACCGTCCAAGTTGATGTTTTAGAGCTCCTGGTGAAGTTTGAGGTCAAACGAACGAGCGGTTTGGGAGATTCGTCATTTGGTGGTCCATTCGGTCGACCGGATGATAGTGCAATAGACCACAGCTCGAATGATGAAGAATTCTATGACCTATCTTGAAATTCCATCGACCAACCTCATATTTTATGGGCACTGGTAAAGTTTGGCGCCAAACGAATGAGCGGATTGAGAGTTCCTTCACAAAGTGGTCAATTCGGCTCCGGGAAGAGTTTTCTTGACTTTGTTGTGATTGGCTCGTTCGTTCCTTGATTTTCCTCTGGAATAGTGATATTGAGGCTTCAAGTATCCGTTTCCAGGTGGTGGTGTCTCCATGCCATGATTTCGGTTTTTGTCGGCCTTCGGTTGCCCGCCATCGACCGGATGTGGCATGTCCTTATCTCCTCATCCGTTCACATTCCTCCGTCCTATCTTTTGGATTTGCCGACCAATATGGTATTGTCCGGCCGCCTGTGAAGTTTGGTGGTAATGTGATCCTGGTCAGGATCCGGCCCTTTGAAGCTACGGGGAGAAGGAATCGATCGGTTGCGAGGAGATGAAAGGCGGAAATGAGTTGAGTGAGAGACGGATCGAGAGTGGGATGGTTCGGCGGAAGTGTAGAGTGAGGATTAGCGGCGGTATGGAGTGAATGTTCGGATGAACTGATCGGTGGGATGAGAGGAATGATCGGATCAGTGGAACGGAGTGAGGAGATGAATGGTCGGATGAACGAAATGGTCCGGCGGAAGATTGAGCGAACGGTCGGCGAGTGGGATGGATGGATCGAGTGGTTTATACCAAGGATTCCGCGGAACGAATCCTTAACACCACCTCTCAACGGGTTGATATTACGCACAACCAGTGAAGAGGACTCTTCCCGATTTGTTGATATTACGCACAACAAATGAAGAAGGAATTCTTGGATATTACACACCAAGAGAAAGAGTTCTCGGATATTACACACCAAGAGAGAATGCAAAAGCATCAAAGAAAGGTTTTGTTGAATAAAAGTTTGATAAAGAAAAACAAAAGAGATGGTTTCAGTTTACATAAGGGAAAACGTGAGAGAGAGAGAGAGAAGGGTGATTGGAACAAGCTCCAATCAGCCTTGGAAACACACGACAGACATAAATGCATGCAAGACTAAGTTTGAAAACAAAGAAAGAAGGGATAAAAGAGATAGGCGCCACATTCATACTCCAAATGGGCCGGACCGAAATGAGCAAATGATAATGGGATGATGCGGAAGTGAAGTATGGGCCTCGTTAAAAACCTATCTTGGAAAACCCATTGGGACAAAACCAAGACAGGGAAAAAGAGCACACCATACTCACTTGTCCCATTACCAAAGTCATTCGGCCGTTAAGCAGACCAGAGTGGTTAGCTTAACCTCCGGAACAAGCCGGCTCAAACGACTAAGTATCCGACCAACTCCTTGGTTGAATGCCTTAGTCTGGGAACGCGTCACTGGGCCGGTTGGGACGGCTATGGACTCCTCAGCATCAAACTCTCCAGCTGCTCCCGGGTACAAGTCCTCAGCAACCTCAGCATCCTCGGCCATGATTATATCATTCCCTCCCTCTTGAAAAGGATTTGTCCTCAAATCCGGATCATCTGCAAGAAAAGGGGAAAGGTCAGTAACATTAAAGCTTGGACTGATGTCATACTTACCTTGGAGGTCGACTTGATACGAATTGTTGTTCATCCGTTTGGTGATCTCGAATGGGCCGTCAATCTGGGGCATGAGTTTAGACTTGCGTTCGGCTGGGAACCTTTCTTTCCTCAAATGAATCCAAACCTTGTCCTCAACCTCAAAAACCATTTCACGTCGACCCTTATTAGCCTTTTTAGCGTATTGTGTTGTCTTTGCTTCTATATTCGCCCTTGCTTGTTCATGTATCTTCTTGACCGTTTCTGCTTTGTGTTTTCCATCTGTACTCATCCTTTCACTCAAAGGTAAAGGCATCAAATCCAAAGGAGAGATGGGTTTAAACCCATAAACAATTTCAAATGGAGAATATTTAGAAGCAGAATGTACACCATGATTATAAGCAAATTCAATATGTGGCAAGCAATCATCCCAACTTTTCAAGTTCTTTTTAATGCAAGCACGCAACAAGGTTCCAAGGGTTCGGTTAACAACTTCAGTCTGGCCATCAGTTTGAGGGTGACAAGTAGTGGAGAACAAAAGCTTAGTTCCTAACTTAGACCAAAGCGTTTTCCAGAAGTAACTTAGAAACTTGGTATCACGATCAGACACAATGGTGCGCGGCATGCCATGCAACCTAACGATTTCTCAAAAGAATAATGTAGCTACATGAGATGCATCGTCTGTTTTGTTACAAGCCACAAAATGTGCCATCTTAGAGAACCGGTCAACAATCACAAATATGGAATCCTTACCAGATCTAGTCCTAGGCAAACCAAGAACAAAATCCATAGAGATATCGACCCAAGGATGTGATGGAATAGGGAGAGGGGTATACAAACCGTGCGGCTGAACCTTAGATTTGGCCATCTTACAAGTTGCACATCGAGCACAAATTCTTTCCACGTCTCTGATCATGTGAGGCCAGTGAAAGTGATCACGCATAACCTGCAAGGTTTTAGCTACACCAAAGTGACCCATCAGGCCTCCACCATGTGCCTCCCTAACAAATAAATCCCTCAAAGAACAGTTAGGTACACAGAGACGGTTCTCATAAAAGAGATACCCATCCTGTCTAGTATATCGGCCCGAAGCAAATTTGGAACAAGACTTGAAAATCTCAGAAAAATCGGAATCAGTTTCATACAAATCCTTTATCTGCTCGAACCCTAACAATTTGGCATCAAGGGTTGAGAGAAGAGTGTACCTCCGGGACAATGCGTCGGCCACGACATTGTCCTTACCTTTTTTGTACTTGATGACGTATGGGAAGGTCTCAATGAATTCTACCCACCGTGCATGCCTCTTGTTAAGTTTCTGCTGGCCTTTGAGATGCTTAAGTGACTCATGATCAGAATGGATGACAAACTCTTTGGGCCAGAGATAATGTTGCCATGTTTGCAAGGCACGGACTAAGGCATACAACTCCTTGTCATAAGTGGGGTAGTTGAGCGTGGCTCCCCCAAGTTTCTCGCTGAAATAAGCTATAGGCTTCATTTGCTGCATCAAAACAGCTCCAATGCCTATACCTGAAGCATCACATTCAATCTCAAAGGTTTTTAAGAAATCAGGCAATATAAGAACAGGGGCGTTAGTCAATCGATCTTTAAGGGTTTGGAATGCTTCCTGTTGTGCCTTTTCCCACTTAAAACCAACTTCCTTTTTAATAACTTCGGTCAAAGGCGCGGCTATGGTGCTGAAGTCTTTCACAAACCGGCGATAGAATCCGGCCAACCCATGGAAGCTTCGCACTTCACTCACATTTTTAGGATCTGGCCATTCCCGGATTGCCGCAACCTTTTCCTCGTCCACTTTTACTCCACCTGCACTTACAACAAAGCCTAGAAAAACCACATTATCGGTGCAAAAGGTGCACTTCTTGAAGTTTGCAAACAGCTTTTCTTTTCTAAGAACTTGCATAACCGAAGTGAGGTGCTCTAAATGCTCAGTCATGCTCTTACTATAAATCAAGATGTCATCGAAGTAAACAACAACAAAATGACCAATAAAAGCTCTAAGAACATGATTCATCAATCGCATGAATGTACTAGGTGCATTGGTCAATCCAAATGGCATAACAAGCCACTCATAAAGTCCATGTTTGGTTTTAAAAGCAGTCTTCCATTCATCACCCTCTTTCATCCTAATCTGATGATATCCACTTTTAAGATCGATTTTAGAAAATATGCAAGAACCATGCAGCTCATCTAACATATCATCGAGTCTAGGGATAGGGTGGCGATACTTTACAGTGATATTATTGATTGCCCGGCAATCGACGCACATGCGCCAGCTTCCATCCTTCTTTGGTACTAAGAGAACTGGGACGGCACAAGGGCTCATGCTTTCTCTAATGTGTCCCTTCTCCATAAGTTCATCAACTTGGCGTTGTAATTCCTTAGTCTCCACCGGATTGGTTCGATAAGCTGGCCGGTTTGGAAGTGCTGATCCTGGAACAAAATCAATCTGATGCTCAATGCCTCTGATAGGAGGTAATCCCTGTGGATTTTCATCTGGGAAAATATCTTTGAATTCCTGCAAAAGATTAGCCAAATCACTCGGAATGACCGGTGCATGGTTAGCGAGACTCGTCAATGCTTCTTTAAAAATAAATAGAAGAAAGGGTTTATTAGAAAGCATGGAGTGTTTAACCTGTCTTGACCTGACCATATAGTTCAATGGTTTGGCTGGTTTGATTGGTTCCTTGTCCTGTTTTGGTTTAACCCTTTGGCTGATCAGTTGGATTTGATCTTCGTAAACCTCTTGGGGCGTTAGAGGAATAAGAGTCGTTTTGCGGCCTTGGTGCAGAAATGTGTACTTGTTTGCGAACCCATCATGTAGAACGCGTCTGTCAAATTGCCACGGTCTTCATAAGAGAATGTGTCCAACATCCATGGGAAGGACATCACACATAACCTCGTCCTTGTAGTCTCCTATTGACAAAGGAACCAAAACTTGCTTATCGACACTCATATTTCCAGCTTTATTTATCCACTGCAATTGGTACGGTTTGGGGTGATCCTGTGGAATGAGGCCCAATTTCTCGACCATTGCCTTACTAGCCACGTTGGTGCAACTTCCTCCGTCTATAACCAAGCTGCAAACTTTTTCCTTCACAAGACATCGAGAATGGAAAAGATTATCTCTCTGCTTGTCCTTCTCAGTTCGAACTTGGGTGCTCAACAATCTCCTAGCAACTAGAAGCCTTCCCATATGTGGTACAGCCTCATAGTCCTCTGGTCCTTCATCGGACTCCATTGTACCTGCCAACACAAAGAAAGATCACGGCAGTAAATCGCTCAAGGAAAAATGCAAGAAATAACTTAGAAAAATATGCAAACAATTCCGAAATTTATGCAAATAATTTTAAAATGATCCAAACAGATGCACAAAGCTAGATCAACACTCAAATGACTGAAATAAATTATGACAATATTATTAGAATTATGCAAATATTTATTCGATGAACACAAAATGATATGCGAAAATTCTAGATGATAATTCAACACCAAAATGATTTCTAAAATGATGCAACAAAATTCGATGAACCAAATGATGCAAGAGATGACTGATAATGATAACAAAATGATTGAGAACACACGAAAATATGAAACAAAAATTATAGCAAACCGATCTATGATGAACAATCAAAAGAAGATGAACGGACAAATCATAAAATCGCATAAAAAGAAAGGGAGATCGGATTCCTTAGCTTTCAAAGTGGCTCTGATACCACTTAATGTGATCCTGGTCAGGATCCGGCCCTTTGAAGCTACGGGGAGAAGGAATCGATCGGTTGCGAGGAGATGAAAGGCGGAAATGAGTTGAGTGAGAGACGGATCGAGAGTGGGATGGTTCGGCGGAAGTGTAGAGTGAGGATTAGCGGCGGTATGGAGTGAATGTTCGGATGAACTGATCGGTGGGATGAGAGGAATGATCGGATCGGTGGAACGGAGTGAGGAGATGAATGGTCGGATGAACGAAATGGTCCGGCGGAAGATTGAGCGAACGGTCGGCGAGTGGGATGGATGGATCGAGTGGTTTATACCAAGGATTCCGCGGAACGAATCCTTAACACCACCTCTCAACGGGTTGATATTACGCACAACCAGTGAAGAGGACTCTTCCCGATTTGTTGATATTACGCACAACAAATGAAGAAGGAATTCTTGGATATTACACACCAAGAGAAAGAGTTCTCGGATATTACACACCAAGAGAGAATGCAAAAGCATCAAAGAAAGGTTTTGTTGAATAAAAGTTTCATAAAGAAAAACAAAAGAGATGGTTTCAGTTTACATAAGGGAAAACGTGAGAGAGAGAGAGAGAAGGGTGATTGGAACAAGCTCCAATCAGCCTTGGAAACACACGACAGACATAAATGCATGCAAGACTAAGTTTGAAAACAAAGAAAGAAGGGATAAAAGAGATAGGCGCCACATTCAAACTCCAAATGGGCCGGACCGAAATGAGCAAATGATAATGGGATGATGCGGAAGTGAAGTATGGGCCTCGTTAAAAACCTATCTTGGAAAACCCATTGGGACAAAACCAAGACAGGGAAAAAGAGCACACCATACTCACTTGTCCCATTACCAAAGTCATTCGGCCGTTAAGCAGACCAGAGTGGTTAGCTTAACCTCCGGAACAAGCCGGCTCAAACGACTAAGTATCCGACCAACTCCTTGGTTGAATGCCTTAGTCTGGGAACGCGTCACTGGGCCGGTTGGGACGGCTATGGACTCCTCAGCATCAAACTCTCCAGCTGCTCCCGGGTACAAGTCCTCAGCAACCTCGGCATCCTCGGCCATGATTATATCAGGTGGACTTTGGTCACACGGATTGGGAGAGAGGTCAAGTTGGTCCTCCTTGTCACCCGTTTGGCCGAGAGAATCACGCCGGATGGAATATCTTGATATCTACTTGATCGTTTTGTGATTTTCTTTGACCGATGTGTTTCTGCTTCCCTCCTTTAGTATTCCCAGGTTGTGCCCGCCCTCTTGGTGTCGCCTTGGACAAGGGTGGGATGAATGGGTGGGACATGTTACTTGTTTGGTCTCCTCTTGGGTCTTCATTCTAAAAAAAATGTTTTGCATGAAAAAATGATGTGAAAACTGAAAATGAAAAAAAATACCGTGTGGGTTGCCTCCCACAAAGCGCTTGTTTTAAAGTCATCTAGCTTGACTCCCTTTTTTGGTTTAGGTGCGGATGTGATCGGTCAAAGGGTTTGGGATCCCTTCTCGCGGAAAAAGTTTTAAGGTTTTTCCGAGTTTCTCCTTTGCGGTTTGCTCATCTTTGGGATCCGGATCCTTTGGGAAAAGGACTCTTATGCTGGCAAAGGACTTAGGCACACCGTCAGGCTCTTCGTCAGCTCCATGATCGTCAAAGTATGGTGACAAGACCGAGTGAATATCCTTGAAGACATTCTCATGCTTCGGCTTCAACGGTTTCATCGCTTCCTTCGGTTTTGGATAGGGCTCGCCCTTCTTGGTGCTTCTAGGCCGCTCGGCTCCTTCTCTTGGCATGAGTGTGCTTCTTTCTGGTGGTAATTTGACTGCACTTGGAGCTTGTTTGAAGTTGATGCTCGGGAAAAAGACATCTTGCCGGACATGACCAAGTGTTAGTTGGTTTCTCATGTAATTGATGATCGCCCCGGCTGTGGCTAAGAATGGGGTTCCAAGAATCAACTGATTTCGCTTTGACCCTTCCCATACCATGATTTGAAAGCCGGTGGGGACATGCCTCTCTCCGATTTCTAGCATAACATCTTCAAGCACTCCATAAGGCTCCATACTTGATAGATCCGCAAACTCCACTCTCACCTTAGGCTCCTTGAAATATTTTGAATCCCAAATCCTTGGCTAATGCAAGAGACATGAGGTTCACATTAGCTCCACTATCACATAGGCAATCCGTGAGTTGGTACCCATTGATACCAGCCGGGATCACAAACTTGCCCGGATCCTCTTGTTTTAGCAATGGCTTATTTTCAAGTCTTCTCTTGTAAGCTCGCGTTGACTCCCATGTGTACCTCTCTGGTTTGTGTCTCTCCTTAGGCTCATCTTCTCTTTCTTCTTCTTGAGATGGTACGGAGACAATGGCCGGTGGATCCTCCTTGGATGAAACAACACTACAAAACTTTTGCGGATTCACCTCGTGTTGCTTCTTGACCGCTTCGGCCGTTTGAGAGATTTGAACTTCCAACTTCTGGACATGGGTTGACAACGCCCCAAACTTATTATTAGATCATCAAACATGTGATCCATCTTCTCATGTAAGCTCTTGGTAGCTTGTCTTTGCTCCTCCATGTATTTCTTGACCGCCACATCCATCTTCTCTTCTTGTTGAGCCGGTGCAACTCCTTGAGGGAAAGTGAATGGCTGCTTCACTTGGTAGACTCCCTTAGGATAGAATTGTTGCTTAAGCTGGTACTGACCTCCTTGGTATGTGTTTTGGCCTCCTTGATAAGTGTTTTGGCCTCCTTGATAAGTGTTTTGGCTCGGATAGACTTGATCATTTGGGTTCTCCACATTGGTGCTTCGGTAAGAGAGGTTGGGAGGGGGGGCGGAATGGCTGGTTGTATCCTCTATTACCATAGTTACCTCCTATGTAGTTGACATCCTCTTGATTCTCTTCTGCTCTATCTCTCATAAACTCCATGAGAGGCTCTTCATTAGTGGCCAAAACATCATCAATGGCATGCACTCCTCGGTTGCTCTTTAGTAGTTGTGAGACCATGTTCTTCAACTCCAAGATTTGAGCTGATTCTGATGATGAGCTCGTGGTTCTCACTTGATGCGATCATGGATGAGGTTAGCCCGGACATGGACCAAGGAGAGTCGGAAGAGCTTGTAGCTGCGGAGCAGCTTGAACTTGAGGAAGCATTCGCCATACCGACTGGCCCGGTCACTCGTTCCCAAACTAAGGCTCTTAATCTTTTGGTTGAGAAAGTCCTTAGCCGTTTGAGTCGGCAAGATGTTAAGCTCACCACGTTGGTATGCTTAACGACCCAACAACATGGATAAAGGGGCAAGTGTGTCTTGTGTGCTCTTTTTCCCATGTCAAGTTTTGTCCCATTGGGTTTTCTTGACAAGGTTTTTAACGAGGCCAAGCCACACTTCAAATCACTCCTTTGTTCATTGTTTGTTCGGTCCGGCCCATTTGATTTGAATCAATCCGCGCTGAGGAATGTCAAGGGCCGTGCATGTTGAGTCTTTATTCATTTATTTCGTGTTGTATTTACGAGGATGGGAGGAGCGTGTTCCGTCCCACCCTCTTCTTTCCCTTATATCTTTGCGACAAACTCTTCTTTGTTCTTTATCAAACATTTTTATCAAAACAAATTTTTATGCTTGATCAAACTATCTTGGTTTGTCATATCCGAGATTGTCTTCTTCACTTGTTGTGCGTAATATCAACACGTCTAGGAGATTCCTCTTCACCGGTTGTGCGTAATATCAATCTGTCGAGAGGTGGTGTTAAGGATTCATTCCGCGGGATCCTTGGTATAAACCATTCGTTCCATCAATCGCTCATTCATCGGATCCTTGTGTTCCGATCCGTCCCATCGTTTAGTTTCAAGGTCGATCCAATCCGGGATCACATCAGGTGGTATCAGAGCACCTTGAATCTATCCCTTTTATTTTCTGTGATTATTTTTGTTCTTGGCTGTTCATCTTCCCGAACTGAAAATATCATCGGTCAAAACCCTATTCCCGTTTGTTGTGTTGTTATCAATCGTTTCTTGTTTCCATTATCATACCGCTCACTCTTGATGCATGATTGTTCAACATAATACCATTTGGAACATCTCTGTGATAACCGTTCATCTTCCATTCAACGAGAATCTCGCTGTTACCTTGTTGCATAATTTTTGTTTCAAAGCCGACTTGTTCAATCCGCTTATTAGTTTACAAAATCCTTACCGATTCTTTTGTTAAACCTTTTATCCTTCTTTGAACTATTGACTGCCGTGGAGTGTCTTTTGATTTTCAGGTACCATGGCGACCGAAAGAGACAAAGAAGAAACTTCAAGTCGTGAGTCACCGTCAAGCCTCAACGAAGCCATGCTCGATCAAATCAAAAAAATAATGATCAAGGAGTTAGACCGGAGGGAACAAATCCGGGATGGCAAACAAAAGGCAACAAAGGATCCGATCAATATCTCGGAAGGAGAGAGACACGATCCTATGACTACTAAGAGACCAACCGATGAGAAAGCTAACATCTATTACGGAAGTGGTCATTCATCTCAAGCCAGCCGACGACGAACTAGGAGACCTCGGGATGAACCCGACCGAATGATTGAGAATCTTGGAGGTTACAAGATGAGAATTCCGCCTTTTCATGGCCAAAACAGTCCGCATGAGTACATGGACTGGGAGAAGAAATGCGAGTTCAACTTTAACTTGCACAACATTCTCAACATCAACCGGGTCAAGCTCGCCGTTTTTGAGTTTAATGACTATGCCTTGAGATGGTGGGAACAGATAGTAACGGCACGTGAGATCGGGGGGGCTTATGAAATCACTACTTGGGAAGAGATGAAAAGAGTCATGAGACAGCGGTTCGTCCCTAGCCATTACCAACGTGAGCTGCACGCCAAACTTCGGAGGCTTACTCAGGGAACTAGAACCGTTGAGGAATATTTCCAGGAGATGGAAGTTATGTTGCTTTGGGCTAATGTGGTTGAAGATAGAGAAGCCACTATGTCGCGTTTTCTTGGAGGATTGAACCGTGAGATACAAGACATAGTTGAGATGCAGAATTGTGTGGGATTGGAGGCAATGCTACACAAAGCGGTACTAGCCGAGCAACAACTGAAAAGAAGAACATCCACTCGGACCAACACTGATCAGCGCCGACCGCCCTTTAACCGAGACCCTAAATCCTTCTCGCCAAAACCGGATACTAAGCCTTCTGATTCTAATCACGACAAAAGCCGGACAGAAAGGACTCCACCCACCCGGACCCGTGATCTCAAATGTTTCAGATGTCAAGGTTATGGTTATTACGCCACTGACTACCGTAATAAGAAAGTAATGATCATAAGAGACAATGGTGAGATTGAATCCGAAGAAGAGCCCGAACAGGAGAAAGAGACCGAATCAGATGAATATGAGGCTACTCCAGTCGCGGGAAGACTTCTGGTAGCTCGACGTATCTTGAGTACTCAAGTCAGAACCGAGAAGGATGAACAACGTGAGAATCTATTCCATTCCCGCTGTCTTGTTCAAGACAAGGTTTGTAGTTTGATTATTGACGGAGGAAGTTGCACCAACGTTGCGAGTGAGACTATGGCTGAGAAGTTAGGTCTGCCAACAACAAAGCATCCCAAACCCTACTAGTTGCAGTGGTTGAACGAAACAGGAGAAATGGCCGTTAGGAATCAAGTGATTGTTCCCTTATCCATCGGCAACTACAAGGATGAAGTCCTTTGCGACATTCTGCCCATGGACGCCGGTCATATCATCTTGGGAAGACCTTGGCAATCAGACAGACGTGTTATGCATGACGGTTTCACCAACCGGTACACGTTACTCCATGAAGGTCGGAAAACCACTTTGATCCCTTTGAGTCCGCAAGAGGTGTATGAGGATCAACTTCAGCTCGCCGTTAAAGAAGCTAAACCAGTCAAGCCAAAGAATTTCTTAGCCAAGCACAAACAGGTTAAAAGTTCCATAAACTCTAGTAAATCATTCTTGTTGTTTATTTTTAAAGAAAAACTGATGGCTTTGACTCATACTACACCGGAGATTCCGAGTGAACTATCTAAACTTTTGCAGGACTTTGGCGATGTCTTTCCAGAAGAAGGACCACCAGGCTTACCTCCCATCCGAGGCATTGAACATCAGATTGACTTTGTTCCCGGATCCACCTTGCCAAACAGACCAGCTTACCGAACTAATCCGGTTGAGACCAAGGAGCTTCAACGACAGGTGGATGAACTTATGAACAAAGGTCACATCCGAGAGAGTATGAGTCCATGTGTTGTTCCCGTTCTTCTTGTACCTAAGAAGGATGGAAGCTGGCGGATGTGTGTCGATTGCCGAGCCATTAACAATATCACTGTAAAGTATCGACATCCTATCCCTCGGCTTGATGACATGTTAGATGAATTGAATGGATCTTGCATTTTCTCTAAGATAGATCTCAAAAGTGGTTATCATCAAATTCGAATGAAGGAAGTTGATGAGTGGAAAACGGCATTCAAAACTAAGCATGGTCTTTATGAGTGGTTTGTTATGCCATTTGGTCTAACTAATGCACCAAGTACATTCATGCGTTTGACGAATCATGTTCTTAGGTCATTCATTGGTCATTTCGTGGTAGTGTACTTTGATAACATTCTCATATATAGTAAGAACATGGCTGATCATCTAAAGCATCTTGCATCTGTTCTTCATGTCCTTAGGGAAGAGAGGTTGTTCGCCAATTTGAAGAAATGCACTTTTTGTACGGATAACATTGTGTTTTTAGGTTTTGTGGTTAGTGCAGATGGCGTACAGGTTGATGAAGAAAAGGTGGCGGCTATCCGAGACTGGCCGAACCCCAAAACCGTTGGAGAGGTCCGTAGCTTCCATGGATTGGTCGGGTTCTATCGGCGGTTTGTGAAAGACTTCAGCACTATAGCCGCACCAATGACCGAGATAATCAAGAAAGACGTGGGTTTCAAATGAGAAAAAGCACAGGAGGACGCATTTCAAACTCTCAAAGATCGATTGACTAATGCCCCTGTTCTTATGTTGCCTGATTTTCTAAAAACATTTGAAATTGAGTGTGATGCCTCAGGGATCGGGATTGGAGCCGTTCTTATGCAGGATAAGAAGCCGATCGCCTATTTTAGTGAAAAACTTGGCGGGGCCACCCTCAACTACCCAACGTATGACAAGGAGCTCTATGCCTTAGTCTGAGCCTTACAAACGTGGCAGCATTATCTTTGGCCGAAGGAATTTGTCATCCATACCGATCACGAATCGCTCAAACACTTCAAAGGCTAGCAAAAGCTCAACAAAAGACATGCTCGATGGGCTGAGTTCATTGAAACATTCCCATATGTCATAAAATACAAGAAAGGTAAGGACAATATCGTTGCCGACGCATTGTCAAGACGGTACACTCTTATCTCAACTCTTGATGCCAAACTCTTAGGTTTTGAACAAATTAAGGAACTATATGCTTCTGATGCTGATTTTGCTTATGTTTACCAAGCTTGTTCTAAATTTGCTCATGGCCGGTATGTAAGGCAGGATGGGTTTCTCTTTTATGAAAACCGTCTTTGTGTGCCTAATTGCTCTTTGAGAGATTTGTTTGTCAGGGAAGCCCATGGAGGAGGACTAATGGGACATTTTGGAGTTACCAAGACTATCCAGATCATGCGCGACCATTTCCATTGGCCACACATGCTCCGGGATGTAGAACGCATATGTGCTAGATGCACAACATGTAAGTTGGCTAAATCAAAGGTCCAGCCACACGGTTTGTATACTCCCCTCCCTATCCCATCTCAACCTTGGATTGACATTTCAATGGATTTTGTTCTTGGCCTCCCTAGGACTAGACATGGAAGAGATTCCATTTTTGTGGTTGTTGATCGATTTTCAAAAATGGCTCATTTTGTTGCATGTAATAAAACAGATGATGCATCCCATGTTGCTGCTTTGTTCTTCAAGGATATTGTTAGATTGCATGGCATGCCGCGCACCATTGTTAGTGATCGTGACACTAAGTTTCTTAGTTATTTCTGGAAAACCTTGTCGTCGAAATTAGGAACTAAGCTTTTGTTCTCTACTACTTGTCATCCACAAACTGATGGTCAAACTGAAGTTGTTAACCGGACAATAGGAGCTTTATTGAGAACCTTGCTTAAAAAGAATCTCAAGAATTGGGATGATTGGTTGCCACATATAGAATTTGCATATAACCATTCTGTGCATTCGGCAACCAAGTTCTCACCATTTGAAATTCTTTACGGTTTTAAACCTTTGTCACCTTTGGATTTAATGCCTCTTCCTTTAAGTGAAAGATTGAGTACAGATGGGAGACAAAGAGCAGAAACGGTGAGAAAGATACATGAGCAGGCAAAGAAAAACATTGAGGATAAAACGAAACAGTACGTTCCCAAAGCCAACGAAGGACAGCGTGAGATAGTCTTTGAAGCCGGGGACAAAGTTTGGATCCACCTCCGCAAAGAAAGGTTTCCAGCCGAACGCAAATCAAAGTTACAGCCGAGAGTCGACGGCCCTTTCACGATCACCAAGCGCATCAACAACAACTCCTACCAAGTTGATCTTCAAGGTAAGTACGATATTAGTCCGAGTTTTAATGTTGCTGACCTATCTCCTTTTCTTGCAGATGATCCAGATTTGAGGACAAATCCTTTTCAAGAGGGAGGAGATGATGCGATCATGGATGAGGTTAGCTCGGACATGGACCAAGGAGAGTCGGAAGAGCTTGTAGCTGCGGAGCAGCTTGAACCTGAGAAAGCATTTGCCATACCGACTGGCCCGGTCACTCGTTCCCAAACTAAGGCTCTTAATCTTTTGGTTGAGAAAGTCCTTAGCCGTTTGAGTCGGCAAGATGTTAAGCTCACCACGTTGGTATGCTTAACGACCCAACAACATGGATAAAGGGGCAAGTGTGTCTTGTGTGCTCTTTTTCCCTTGTCAAGTTTTGTCCCATTGGGTTTTCTTGACAAGGTTTTTAACGAGGCCAAGCCACACTTCAAATCACTCCTTTGTTCATTGTTTGTTCGGTCCGGCCCATTTGATTTGAATCAATCCGCGCTGAGGAATGTCAAGGGCCGTGCATGTTGAGTCTTTATTCATTTATTTCGTGTTGTATTTACGAGGATGGGAGGAGCGTGTTCTGTCCCACCCTCTTCTTTCCCTTATATCTTTGCGACAAACTCTTCTTTGTTCTTTATCAAACATTTTTATCAAAACAAAACCCCTTTTATGCTTGATCAAACTATCTTGGTGTGTCATATCCGAGATTGTCTTCTTCACTTGTTGTGCGTAATATCAACACGTCTAGGAGATTCCTCTTCACCGGTTGTGCGTAATATCAATCTGTCGAGAGGTGGTGTTAAGGATTCATTCCGAGGGATCCTTGGTATAAACCATTTGTTCCATCAATCGCTCATTCATCGGATCCTTGTGTTCCGATCCGTCCCATCGTTTATTTTCAAGGTCGATCCAATCCGGGATCACATCATCACTCCTATATTGTACTCAGGGCAGGCATTGGAATCACTTGCAGCAAGGTTTTCTATCAAAAGCTTAGCCTCCGGCACCGATTTGGTCATGAAGTTACCATTGCTCGCGGTGTCAAGTGAAAGCTTATACTTGTGATCAATCCCATTGTAGAAGATGTTCCAAAAGTTACCTTCTGAGAAGCCATGGTTAGGGCAATCTCTTGCATACTCCTTGAAGCGCTCCAAAGCTTAATAGAAAGACTCCATTGGTGCTTGCTTAAACCCGAATATCTTGCTCCTTATAGAGTTTGATCTTTGCTTGGTGTAGAATTGGTTTAAGAAAGCTCCCTTGTATTCATTCCATGTTGTAATGGATTGAGGTGTCAGAGACTTTACCCACCTAAGTGCCTTGTCACTTAGAGAGAAGGTAAACAACAAGTAGTCCATTGAAGTAGTCCGGTGACACTCCATTGATCCGAGTAGTGCTACATATCTCCTCAAAGGTATCGACATGGTCAAGTGGGTGCTCGGTGGACAAACCATGGAATTGGTTTTGTTTCACCAAGGCAATGATTTGAGGCTTGATCTCAAAGTCGTTCCTCGGAGGCTGAGGTGGTCGGATTGGATTCCGATCCAAGAAGAATGCATCAGAGGAATCAAAATCTCCCATAGTCGGATGCCTTGGATGCTGAGCGAGTTGTGCTCTCCTTGGAGGCACAAGTGGTTGGGGTTGAGGCATCCCTTGGTGACCGCCATGGGGGTTTTGATGATGCTGGTTTTGTTGTTGTCCGGCGTATTGTTGCTCCGGTTGCGGTTGTTGTTGTTGTTGTTGCGGCTGCGGCTGATCGGCTACACCGGGAGCGTTTTGATTAGGTTGGGGCACTGCTCCTTGTGCTGGATGGTCAGCTCCGGCTCCTGGTGGAACATGAGGGACTTGTGGTTGTTGCTGCTGGTCAGGGGCTTGCTGTTGGCCACCTTGCGCCGCGGCTTCTCCGCCTTGATTCATTCTTTCTCTTCTTTGCCGCCTAAGTGTTCTTTCAAGTTGGTCAATGTCAAGATCTTCTTCTATGGTATTATCTGGATTGGACCTTCTTGTCATGCACCTAAGAGACACAAAGAAAGAGTATTAAGTAAAAAAATTTAAGGTTTTTTTAGAGTGTTATGAAAAACAGAAAGTAAAATGCAAGAATAAAAAGAACTAGACTAAAAATCAATCAAGAAACTTGAAAGAAATGCAACTCTTCCCCGGCAACGGCGCCAAAAACTTGATGGTGGATCAGGTTTTACCCAATCCTAACTAGATACCTGATATATCATGGTTTTTATGGGTTTTTGCCATGATATAAGTCTTGTATATAGAGGCTTTTTGGTGTTTTTGGAGTCTTTTCTAGTGTTTACAGGTCATAGGTGTGTTTGGTGCATTTTGGAGCTTATTTGGGGATTTCTGCTGGAAAACAAGAGAAACTGGCGTTCACAGACTTTGGTGTCGATCGACACCAATCTGGTGTCGGTCGACACCACTACAGGACGAAAATACAGACACTTTGGAAGAATTACAGCTTTGGCCCAGAAGTTCTGTTTATTTGCAAAACTGCCCCAGATCGTGTTTTAGGAGATTTTTAGGTTTATAAGCCATTGTTTAGGCTTTTTCTATTTTGTATCTTATTTTCTATTGAGACCTAGAGAGAGATTTGTAGCAGAGCTTTGGAGAGACAAATCAGACTCCTTCAGAGAAGATTTTGAACTCCTTTAATCTCTTATCTTATTTCTTTTATGCAATCTTTCTTATTCATGATGTTTGCTTCAATCACCATGTCTGAGTAGTTTGTTTGTTGGGTTAAGGGTTTTCAAGGGTTGAAGAAGAATTGCAATATTGTTAGGATAATCATTAGAGTTCTTTATCTGGATTATATTTAATGCTTATTCTAGTTTCGCGACCTATAATATGATCTTAGGTTAATTGGTAGACACGAAAGTGTTATTGATTTCCTGAACTATCTTAGATGAGCAAAATACCTATCTGCAAAGGAATTTGGTTTAGGGATTTTGTGAACAATTGAACCTGGAATTAATGCTTGTCAAGTTTATTGAATTTGCAAAGAAATTTGGAATTCTAGGATTTAGACATAGATAATCTCTGCAAAGAAAGTTGATTGATTTTACATTAGTGTACATGTTCGAGAACGATGCTTAAATAATATCCTGATAGTTTTTACTCTGCAATTCGGAATCAACCTGAGAAATTCCCAAGGCCTAACCTTTGTCTCTTGAATTTAAACCTCATCAATCGATCACTTGCTGCTTTTATTTACTTGATATTTGCATTACATTTACATTCTTTCTCTTAGCTTGATTTGAATCTAGGAATTTACTGTTCAATCGATAGACGTTTGGATTCGATAACCCTATACACTACAACTGAATTGCTGTGCACTTGCAGTTATTTTAGGGAGAACTTTACACCTATCAAGTTTTTGGCGCCGTTGCCAATCGTCTCTTTCGTTGCCGTTAGATTTTTAGTTTTAGATTTTTGTCTAAGATTTTCTTTTTCTTTTGTTACTCACTTGCTCTATAACTTTCTTTTTGGTGTTTCAGGTGTATGCCTAATCGCAAAACCAGAAGCAACAAGGACAACGAGCTAGTCAATCTCAGTAATCAAGAGCTAGCACACTTAGAGCGTACAAACAGAAAAGCGAAGAAGCCAGTTGAGATGAACGGGCCACTGATTTTGGTTCGACATGCTGATGGCACTCTGTTTGACAGCGAAGGAAACAAGCGCAATGCGCAAGGGCAGAAACTCGATGATGATGGGAATGTGATAGCTGAGGCACCCCCAGTTCAACCTGCACTTAATGTTGCTGCGCAAAACCAGGCTGTACCGAATCGCACTCTTTGTGACCACAACAGGCCTGATTTGTTCTATGCTAATCGGTCTGCGATTCGCCCTCCTTCGTTCCAGAGGAATGACTTTGAGCTGAAGCCTGCATTCTACACTCTTGTGGGTCAGCATCTCTTTCATGGTCTTCCTCATGAACACCCCATGGATCACATCGAGAGATTCGAAGATCTGGCCAACAGCATCAAGGCCAATGGAGTCACTAGTGACTACCTTTTCTGCAAGCTGTTCCCTTACTCTCTTTCTGGGGATGCAGCTTACTGGTTGAAGCAGTTGCAGCCAGGATCTTTGACAAACTGGGAGGACACCAAGAAGGCATTTCTGAATAACTTCTATGATGATGCGAAGTCCGAGGAGTTGAGGAATCATATTTCACAATTTTCTCAAGGACCAACTGAGGCATTTAAGGCTTCTGGGGTGAGATTCAGGTCCTACCAGAGAGACTGTCCACACCATGGTTTCACTGAAGTTCAGCTGCTGGGCATTTTCTTCAGAGGAATTGATTGGAGGTATCAGATGGCTCTTGATGCTGCGAGCAATGGTAACTTCAACACCAGATATCCAGATGAAGCTTATCAACTTATAGAGAACTTGGCATCCAGTAATAGTACCAAGAATGCTGATTTTGAGAGGAAGAAGCTTGGTGGAAATCTGGATGGAAGCCAAATTGCTGAGGTTAAGGCTAAGCTAGACTCTATGCATAGCCTTCTTGTGGGGAAAAAGTCAGTTCAGTTTGCTGCAGAGGTGGAATCTTTTGAGACAGTGGAAGCGACAGAAGAAGAAGAGGTTAACTACATCAATGGAGCTGGTTTTTAGGGTCAGAGATTTAGTGATCAGCAAGGTAATAGAGGCTACAATGGAAGCGGGCAGAAGAGTTCTTTTGCAGGAAATCAGAGTTCTTCAGGTTTCACCAAGACACAGTTTCAGAAGCCTTTAACTTCCAGCAGCTTCACAAGGAACTATGGTTCCTCTTCTTACCAATCGCCTCCTGCGCAAACACCGGACAGCGAGTTGAAGTCAATGTTTGAGCAGCTTCTAGAAGGACAACAGAAGATCACAGTGGACTTCAATGGGAAGATTGATGCCTTATACACTGATCTTAATGAAAAAATTGAGTCTTTGAGCACTCATGTCAAGAAGTTGGATGTTCAAGTAGCTCAAACTGCTGATTCTGTTAGGCGGCAAGAAGATTTCCTTCCTGGACGAACTGATGTCAATCCCAAGCACTCTTGTCATGCTGTTATGGTGGAAACTGGAGCTACTCTCGCGAAATTGGAGGAAATTGCAGGTGATTTTCGCCCTGCAGAAGCAGTGTCGATCGACACCACTGATGGGTGTCGATCGACACCAGAAGACGCGAAGACGTACGACGGGCGTTTGTCGACCGAGTTGCTCGACACGAACAAAAAGGTATTGACCACAGAACCCAGTGTCGATCGACACCAACAGGGTATCGGTCGACACCAGGCCCAGACAACGGCAGATCGTGAAACAATTGCAGAAACAGCCTCAGAGAAGGTGTACAAGCCTAAGATACCCTTTCCTAAGCCTCCTAGGAAGTCCAAACAAGAGCTAGAAGATGCTAAGTGCAAAGCTATCATGGATAAGCTTATGGTTGAGATTCCTCTTGTTGATGCAGTCTGATATGATCATGGATGAGGTTAGCCCGGACATGGACCAGGAAAGGCGGGACGAACTTGAACCTGAGGAAGCATTGGCCATACTGACTGGTCCAGTCACTCGATCCCAAACTAAGTTATTCAACCAAGGAGTGGGAAGAATACTTAGCCGTTTGAGTCGGCACGTTTAGGAAGTTAAGCACCCCACCATGGTATGCTTAACGGCCCAACACTTGGGTTAAAGAGGCAAGTGGATCTTAGTGTGCTCTTTTTCCCTGCCAAGGTTTTTTCCCACTGGGTTTTCCTTGGTAGGTTTTTAACGAGGCCTAAGACCACTTTCTTTTTCCCTCTTTACTCTTGTTGTTCGGGTCTGGTCCAGCCCGTTATGTATTGGCGACAAGGCTCCTTTCTCTTTTGAATTTTCAAACGTTGTCTTTGCATTTATGTGTTTTGTGTTTACCGAGTTATGGAGCGTGTTCCATTAATTCTTTTCTCTCTCCCGTCGCCTTATGTAAACCGAAACTCATCTCTTTGTATTCTTCATCAAACATTTTATTATCATAACTCTCTCCTTATTTTGTTTGATCTTCTTAGTGTGTTGCATCTAAGAGAACCCTTTGATCTTGTTGTGCGTTATATCATCAAGGCTGAAGGTGGTGTTGGAGATTCCTTTTCGCTGGATCTCTGTTATAGCCATTCGATCCACTCCATCCGTTTATCTCCCCCGTTCCATCGCTTCATCTACCGAACTTCCACTCGATCGAGCCGATTCATCGTTTGTTCATCGTTCCATTCTTTCCGATCGCCGTCCATACTTGCTTCAAAGTGCCGAATCCTGACAAGGATCATATTAAGTGGTATCAGAGCCACTTTGAAGCTGAGTCTCTCACCCTTTTTGTTCGATTATCTCTCTAGTTTATGCATCTTGTGCGATTGAGTCCGTTCATCTTTTGTCTGTTCATCTTCACTCACCATAGATCTGATATTTAGAGTTTGTTGCATCATAGTTCACTGTGTTTTTATCATTACTATCATCTTTAGCATCCATCTGAGTTGTTTAAATTTCTTGCATCATTTTAGAATCATTTTCGGTGTTCATATTCATCCATCTTGTTCGAATATCACTAGTTTGCATCATTTGAAATTTCTGCATATTTTTAAAAATATTATCATAATTTATTCTAGTCATTTTAGCATAGATCTATCTTCTGGAAGGTGTTTGCATTTTGCTAAAATTATTTTCGAATTTATTTGGAAATTTTTGGACTTGTTTCTTTGAACCTTTGAACGGCCGAGTGTTTGTTTGTTCTTTGTAGTGATCAACGATGGCTGAAGTAGATGAGGAGTCATCATCCGGAACCAGTGCTAATAACAAGGTGTTGATTGAAGCCCTTATTAAGATGATGGACGAGAAACTTGATGCTATGCGCAAAGAGCTTAAAGGCAAAGCGAAAGTGACGGTCGAACAAATCCATGACTTGGAAGAGGAGTTACCGCCTGACCCGGCGATCTCTAAGAAGAAACCAATTGATAGCCAAGCCAAGGACTATTACAGCAGTCCAGGCCACTCCTCTCATGGCAGCCGACGCCGGTCTCGGAGAACCAGAGAAGAGCCGGACCGAATGATTGAGAATCTCGGAGGATATAAGATGAAGATTCCTCCATTCTATGGCCACAACAATCCGGACGAGTATATGGATTGGGAGAAAAAGTGCGAGTTCAATTTCAACCTTCACAACATTGCCAACATGAACCGAGTTAAGCTTGCCGTGTCAGAATTCAACGATTATGCTCTACGTTGGTGGGAACAAATTACGACCGCCCGGGAAATCGGAGGAGCTTATGAGATCACTACGTGGGAAGAGATGAAAAGAGTTATGAGGCAGCAGTTTGTCCCCAGCTACTACCAACGAGAACTACACTCTAAGTTGAGAAAACTTAGCCAGGGATCTAAGACCGTTGAAGAATATTATCAAGAAATGGAGGTTATGTTGCTTCGGGCAAACGTTATTGAAGATAGGGAGGCTACTATGTCCCGGTTTCTTGGTGGGTTGAACGTTGAGATTCAGGATATTGTTGAGATGCAGAATTGTGTGGGATTAGAGGCTATGCTACATAAGGCTGTGCTGGCCGAACAACAACTCAAGAAGAAGGTGATTTTCCGGTACAACCATGAGTCTCGCCGACCTAATTACCCGAGAGATAGCAAGTCCGCCGTTCCTCCTAAGCCGGATTCAAGGGGAGTCCCTTTCAGTCAAGATAAAGGCAAGGCCGGGGCAACGTCTACTACTACCAGAACCCGCGAGATTAAGTGCTTTAAATGCCAAGGGTTTGGACACTATGCCTATGAGTGCCGTAACAAGAGACTTATGATCATTAGAGAAGACGGTGAAGTTGAGTCCGAAGATGAGGTCATAGTTTACCAGCCAGATCAAGCGCCTGTTCCAGAAGAACGTGAGGCTGCTCCCGTTCAGGGAAAACTATTGGTTGCCAGAAGACTCTTGAACACTCAAGCCCGACCAGAATTGGAAGAACAACGGGAAAACTTGTTTCACACTCGCTGTCTAGTCAAGGAAAAGGTATGCAGTTTGATCATTGATGGCGGCAGTTGTACTAATGTGGCGAGTGAGACTATGGTCGAGAAACTTGGTCTTGAAACTCAGAAACACCCCAGACCATACCAGCTGCAATGGATAAACGAGACGGGGGATATGAGTGTTAAGAAACAGGTGTTTGTGCCACTATCGATAGGAAGCTATGAGGATGAGATTTTGTGTGATGTTTTGCCCATGAATGCTGGACACATTATTTTGGGAAGGCCATGGCAGACAGACCGACGAGTGATACACGACGGCTTTACCAACAAGCACACTCTCTTGCATAAGGGGCAGAAGATTACTCTCATTCCTCTATCACCCCAAGAAGTCTACGAAGATCAAATCCAGTTGGCCAGCCAAAAGACTAAGCCGCAGCCAGAAGAGAAACAAGTCAAGCCGCACAAACCAACCAACTATCTTATCAAGTCCAAACAGGTTAAAAGTTCCCTTTCCTTGGATAAACCATTTCTGTTATTTATTTTCAAAGGATCATTTAACCTCTTTGTTAACCATGCACCGGAGATTCCGAGTGAAGTGTCCAATCTTTTGCAGGAATTCAAGGACGTCTTTCCAGACGACTGTCCTAAAGGATTGCCACCAGTCCGTGGCATTGAGCACCAAATTGATTTTGTTCCAGGAGCCACTCTTCCAAACCGGCCAGCATACCGAACCAACCCTGTTGAGACCAAGGAGTTGCAAAGTCAGATAGATGAGCTAATGAACAAAGGACACATCCGGGAAAGCATGAGTCCTTGTGCTGTGCCCGTCCTTCTTGTGCCCAAAAAGGATGGAAGTTGGCGTATGTGTGTGGACTGTCGTGCCATCAACAATATCACTGTAAAGTATCGACATCCTATCCCTAGACTTGATGATATGCTTGATGAGCTTCATGGTTCATGCATTTTCTCTAAAATTGATTTGAAAAGTGGTTATCATCAGATTAGAATGAAAGAAGGTGATGAATGGAAGACTGCATTTAAGACTAAGCATGGTTTATATGAATGGCTTGTTATGCCATTTGGTCTCACTAATGCACCTAGTACATTCATGCGTTTAATGAACCATATTTTGTGAGATTTCATTGGTCATTTTGTTGTGGTTTACTTTGATGACATTATGATTTACAGCAAAACCCTTGATGAGCATCTAGATCACCTTGCATCGGTCATGGCTGTTTTAAGAAAAGAGAAATTATTTGCCAATCTTAAGAAATGCACTTTTTGCACCGATAATGTGGTTTTTCTAGGTTTTGTTGTAAGTGCAGATGGAGTCAAGGTGGATGAGGAGAAAGTCACGGCCATTCGTGATTGGCCCAGCCCTAAGACCGTTGGAGAGGTCCGAAGCTTCCATGGCTTAGCCGGATTCTATAGGCGGTTTGTTCGTGACTTTAGTACTTTGGCCGCACCACTCACTGAAGTTATCAAGAAGGAAGTGGGATTCAAATGGAAAAAGGCTCAAGAGGATGCTTTCCAAGCTCTCAAAGATCGTCTTACTAACGCCCCTGTTCTTATATTGCCTGACTTCTTGAAAACTTTTGAGATTGAATGTGATGCTTCAGGTATTGGCATTGGAGCTGTTTTGATGCAGGATAAGAAGCCGATTGCCTTCTTTAGCGAAAAACTTGGTGGCGCCACACTCAACTATCCCACTTACGACAAGGAGTTATACGCTTTGGTTCGTGCGTTACAAACTTGGCAGCACTATCTCTGGCCAAAAGAGTTCGTCATCCATACCGACCATGAATCCTTGAAACATCTCAAGGGCCAGCAGAAGTTGATAAAAGACACGCCAGGTGGGTTGAATTCATTGAGACCTTTCCATACGTCATCAAGTACAAAAAAGGTAAGGACAATGTCGTTGCCGATGCATTGTCCCGGAGGTACACCCTACTTTCCACTCTTAATGCTAAACTGTTAGGCTTTGATCAAATAAAGGACTTGTATGATTCTGATTCTGATTTTGCTTAGATTTATAAGTCATGTTCTAAGTTTGCTTCAGGTCGATATTCTAGGCAACATGGGTTTCTCTTTTATGAGAACCGTCTCTGTGTACCTAACTGCTCTTTGAGAGATCTTTTTGTTAGGGAAGCCCATGGCGGAGGCTTGATTGGGCACTTTGGTGTCGCCAAAACTTTGCAGGTCATGCGTGATCATTTTCATTGGCCTCATATGATCAGAGACGTTGAGAGGATTTGCTCTAGATGCGCCACTTGTAAGCTGTCCAAATCTAAGGTTCAGCCGAACGATGGGAAGCACAAGGCAGGAACCGTGAAGAAACTTCATGAACAAGTACGGAAGAATATTGAGGAGAAAACAAAGCAGTATGCCAAACAAGCCAACAAAGGGCGACACAAGATGATTTTTGGGGTTGGAGATAAAGTGTGGATACACTTGCGCAAAGAAAGGTTCCCTGCCGAACGAAAATCCAAGCTTATGCCAAGAATTGATGGACCTTTTGAGATCACCAAGCGGATCAACGACAACTCCTACCAAATAAATCTCCAAGGTAAGTATAATATCAGTCCGAGTTTTAATGTTGCTGACCTCTCTCCTTTTCTTGCAGATGAACCAGATTTGAGGACAAATCCTTTTCAAGAAGGAGGGGATGATATGATCATGGATGAGGTTAGCCCGGACATGGACCAGGAAAGGCGGGACGAGCTTGAACCTGAGGAAGCATTGGCCATACTGACTGGTCCAGTCACTCGATCCCAAACTAAGTTATTCAACCAAGGAGTGGGAAGAATACTTAGCCGTTTGAGTCGGCACGTTCAGGAAGTTAAGCACCCCACCATGGTATGCTTAACGGCCCAACACTTGGGTTAAAGAGGCAAGTGGATCTTAGTGTGCTCTTTTTCCCTGCCAAGGTTTTGTCCCACTGGGTTTTCCTTGGTAGGTTTTTAACGAGGCCTAAGACCCACTTTCTTTTTCCCTCTTTACTCTTGTTGTTCGGGTTCGGTCCAGCCCGTTATGTATTGGCGACAAGGCTCCTTTCTCTTTTGAATTTTCAAACGTTGTCTTTGCATTTATGTGTTTTGTGTTTACCGAGTTATGGAGCGTGTTCCATTAATTCTTTTCTCTCTCCCGTCGCCTTATGTAAACCGAAACTCATCTCTTTGTATTCTTCATCAAACATTTTATTATCAAAACTCTCTCCTTATTTTGTTTGATCTTCTTAGTGTGTTGCATCTAAGAGAACCCTTTGATCTTGTTGTGCGTTATATCATCAAGGCTGAAGGTGGTGTTGGAGATTCCTTTTCGCTGGATCTCTGTTATAGCCATTCGATCCACTCCATCCGTTCATCTCCCCCGTTCCATCGCTTCATCTACCGAACTTCCACTCGATCGAGCCGATTCATCGTTTGTTCATCGTTCCATTCTTTCCGATCGCCGTCCATACTTGCTTCAAAGTGCCGAATCCTGACAAGGATCATATTACAGTCACTATTTCACCTGCACTAAAGAGATATGTTAAGAGAATGGTGATGAATGGTGTGAGTCCTGAAGAAGGAGCATTGCTTACCAGAGACATAAGTGCAGTTCTCTTGAACACAGTGCCTAAGCAGAAGAAGAAATTGAAGGTCTCTGAACAAGTTAGTGCGGTGATTCGGAACAAGGTTCCAGAGAAGCTACATGATCCAGGAAACTTTGTGCTAGATTGCTCCATCTCGACAAGCAAGTTTCCACATTCTCTTTGTGATCTAGGTTCAAGTGTTAACTTGATGCCTCTCTCTGTTGCTACAAGGCTTGGAATGACTGATTTCAAGCCAACTAGGATCTCTCTTATCCTAGCTGATAGATCCAAGAGAATCCCACTTGGTGTCTTAGAGGATGTTCCACTCCAAATTGAAAGTCACATGATTCCCACAGACTTTGTGATTTTGGACTATGCTGAAGAGCCTATAGATCCTCTTATCCTGGGAAGATCATTCTTAGCTACTGCTGGTGCTATCATTGATGTAAAGAAAGGAAAAATAGAGCTGGAATTGGGTGATATTGTCCTGCATTTTGACATGGATAAGTTAAGGCGACAGTCCACCATTGATGGTCAGAGTTTTTCTGTAGAGATCTCTAAAGATGATGATCCTATCCGAGGCCATTCAAATGACATTACTGCTGGGTATGTCAAGGAGCTGGTTACTAGTGAGCAAGTGAACAAGGTGGACAATGGGAATGGAGTTTCAGTTGCGGATCATGTCATAGCCACACAGCCTCCACTAAAGCAAAGGTATGGACACTCTGGAATGAATTCCAAACCGCCTGATATCATCAATAAGAATTTCAAAGGTCCAAAAGCTCTTTCACACTTATGCAAGCAACGAGATTCTCGTAGAAAGCTTGGTGTTTCTTCTGATGATTCTGCAGGAAAAAGAAGTGTCCCACCCAAACTCACATCCCGCCCTGCTGCTATTCCTCAATTCCTTGGTCGATCTCATGCACCAAATGCTTACACACCACCATGGATGAGGAGACACTTTTCTCCGCGGCATGTGCTGCCACTGTCTGATCCACCAGATATCTGAGCCTCGATACAGTCAAGCTAATGACTGAAAACAAGCGCTTAGTGGGAGGCAACCCACTTGTAGGTGAAATTCCTTAGTGATTTTCGTTTCTTTTCACTAACTTTTACTTTTGTTTAAAAAAAAAAAAAAAAAAAAAAAAAAAAAAAAAAAAAAAATCGCGACGAGCCAGTGTCGATCGACACTACCCATGGTGTCGGTCGACACCCACATCACAGACAGGTAAAACGTCCATTTTTTTTCTTAATTTTGACTCAAATCTTTTTCTTTTTCCTTGCCTCCTCTGGCTGAATAACACTGGGGACAATGTTGTTTAAGTCTGGGGGAGGTGGTTGCTGACATTGTTTTTGTTTTTGAGGGATTTCTAAAAAAAAAAGTTTTCAAATTGTTTTATTGAATCAAAACTAGTTAGGAAATTAGGACCTTCTCTTGGAGCTTACCTTATCAACCAATGTTCTTGCCATCACAAGGGGCAGACATCAGCAGCGGACTTAGCCGAACAGAATGGCTCTAGCGGACCGATTTCTGGATCACAACCGTATCTTTAAGGTACTCAACTCTCTAAAGTTTAACTCCTCGCATTAACCTGACTTTTAAATTTCTTAGCAAGGGGTTTGGTATACATGAGTATGATTTCTCTTTTAGTCCAGTCAAGACAGGCTTATGCATTTACATCATGTTTATTTATGGCTTTACATTTAGTTATATACTCTCTCTTTTCTTAACCCAAAGGGAAGTCTAACGACACCCTCGGGAAAACGAAGTGGATGAAGGTCAGTCCAACTGGTCTTCTGACTCCATGGAAACCCGCCGGATGAAAGTAATAAAAAGGACCAGGAATTGGTGGCTCCAACCATCACTACTCGTGCTCTAAATAAAAACTGATTCCAAAACATAGAAGAGAGAGAAGAAAAAAAAATATGATAAAAAAACAAAAAAACAAAACAAACGAAAAAAATGCAATCATGTTTTAGTTTTAGAAGTTTGTCTTGATTGTACTTCGAGGGGTAAAAATCAGAATGCTATTTGATCGATAACCCTTTGTTGAGAACTCACGCTTTTAATTTTTAAGGAGTTGGCTTTAGAGTTTTGAGTTATCTCATGAGATTTAGTGTTTGGTTTGGTTTGAATTGCAAGTTAGTGTCCACTATGTGAAACTGGTCTAATGTTGGTTATGTTCTGAGTGAGAGCAGGTGCAAAGGTTGGTACAAGCTCTGAAGGGTAAGTGAGTTTCCGCTTTTCAAACCTCTTTCACAGTTTAGTGATTGTTTTGCTTGAGGGCAAGCAAAAGCTAAGTCTGGGGGAGTTGATATATCATGGTTTTTATGGGTTTTTGCCATGATATAACACTACAGGAAAAATGAGTTTCCTTAGCGTCCGAAAAACGCTATCTAATGATTTTATAGCGTTTAGTTAAACGCTGTATCATCGCCCGCGATAATAGGTCAGAGACTTTAGATAGCGGTTTTTGACATTGCAATCATATTTTTATTTAATATAGCATTTTCTTGTCTGCAATAGTATATTCTACGATAACATTTCAATTTTGCTATCATTTCGTATCAATCTGGTTTTGAATTTTGAAATTGATTTTTTTTAATTCAATTTTTTTTAATTTTTAATTTTTAATTCTGAATTCTAATTTTAAAATTTAAATTTCAAAAGATATTCTAATTTACAAGGACAAAAGACAAGCAATAACTGTGATAATAATTTATCATCGCAAAAAACACATTAAATGTATTTGTCAAATTTTTCAAACAAAATAAAACTTTCATCTTCATCTTCATCTTCTAGTAGAGTTCCTTTCTCTGCTTCATCAGAATCCTTTCCAAGAGCTTCTTCCACTTTCTGAAATGCAAAAGGAAAAAAAACATACAATCATATCAGAATCAGTCACATGAACCAAACAAAGAATGCAAGTGACAAATAGTCAAAGAAGTATTTAAGTGATAAAGAACCATACGTTTGAGAGATGGCAATCGATGAATCAATCAAATAACCATACGTTTCCCCTCCAATTTCTATACATTTTCCTACAATGAAAATCAAAATAGAACACAAGTAACTGAGTAAGCATGAAGCAACCACACAAAGCCTAACCTAACACATTTGAATGTAATTCGTTTTTTTTCATTCTATGAGATAAAAATTCCAGCGCTTAATAACTGACATGAAAACAAAAATTCTCAAAATATCTATCTGATTTCTCATCATTCATTCATTCCTAAAACTAAATAAAAAAGGAACACAAGCAAAGCAACACACGACATGACTAAGACTGAGAGAGAGAGGAGAGAAGGTTTTATTTGAACTCCTAAAATGTGTGGTCTGGATAGCCAAAACATCAGTACAATATGTTCCTGCATCAACATAAAAATTCTCTAGTTATGTTGAAAATTAATGTTAGTAATTAAGATATTGTATGATAACTTACACTGAAGAAGGTGGTATCATGAGCTAGCCAGAAAAAGAGCACTGTGGTGAGAGCCATGTACGTTCCTAGAACAACGCCAGTGGCAAAATCTCATTGAGCTTCCAAGAATCAGGTACGGGAGAAGGTTTCACTCTGTCCTTGGCGATTGTCATGATGGTTCCATCATTTAGGATTGCGATAATCAAAACAATGAAAGGTGCAAAATCAGATCTCCAGATCCAAGCCACGAGCATGAATCCCAAAAAAATACGAATAGTGATGGAAACATCATAAAATGTGTACCTCTGTTGAGTCACCCAACAACCCAACAATGGAAGTACCAAAATTTCACAAAGATCTCTACCGCCTCAAGCTGACTGAGAGTGAAAGAATACACAAACGGAATCAAACATAAATTTTACCTTAGAAGCGGAATCCTACGGTGGAGAAATTGTTGTTGACTCCTTTTGACGCAGACGATGAAGAGGATCCGTTTACGGTGGTGGACTTGGGTGTACCAGTCTGCGTAGGTTTGGGATCGGCGGCGACGGGCGACGGCTAGAATCCGTCATGAGCGATTCCGAGGAGAAATCCCTGAGACGAGACGAACTTGGAACCGTCACAGACCCGCACTTTCTGTGAGAGGGAGATCGAAAGAAGAGAGATGGAGAACGAGAGATTGAGAGAGCGATAGGAAGCTCGAGAGATGAAGGTGACTACTATAGATCTGGCGCTGGCTTGAACCATCACAGACCCGCACTTCGGCAACCATCTCAACCCAGATCTACGGCGGTTCCCCTCAAAACCTAGAGAGAAGATGAAGGAAAAGAAGCGAAGGAAGATAATTAAAGGACAAAAAAAATGTTAAAGTAATTTAGGTTCTTATGTCTGTACAATTTTTATTTGGTGTAATTTTTATTCTGTATTTTTTTTACTTAGCTAAACTCTATAATAATGTTTCATATTTGGTAGAACAAAGAAAAACAAGGGCAGATTTAATATTTTTAGTCATTCAATATATCATAGCGTTTGTTTTTTTAAAATGCTATAAAAAAAATCAGGCGTCACTCAATGATAGCAAAACACATAAAACGCTATTGTATACTGCTATTAATACCCAATTTTCTTGTAGTGTAAGTCTTGTATATAGAGGCTTTTTGGTGTTTTTGGAGTCTTTTCTAGTGTTTACAGGTCATAGGTGTGTTTGGTGCATTTTGGAGCTTATTTGGGGATTTCTGCTGGAAAACAAGAGAAACTGGCGTTCACAGACTTTGGTGTCGATCGACACCAATCTGGTGTCGGCCGACACCACTACAGGACGAAAATACAGACACTTTGGAAGAATTACTGCTTTGGCACAGAAGTTCTGTTTATTTGCAAAACTGCCCCAGATCGTGTTTTAGGAGATTTTTAGGTTTATAAGCCATTGTTTAGGCTTTTTCTATTTTGTATCTTATTTTCTATTGAGACCTAGAGAGAGATTTGTAGCAGAGCTTTGGAGAGACAAATCAGACTCCTTCAGAGAAGATTTTGAACTCCTTTAATCTCTTATCTTATTTCTTTTATGCAATCTTTCTTATTCATGATGTTTGCTTCAATCACCATGTCTGAGTAGTTTGTTTGTTGGGTTAAGGGTTTTCAAGGGTTGAAGAAGAATTGAAATATTGTTAGGATAATCATTAGACTTCTTCATCTGGATTATGTTAAATGCTTATTCTAGTTTCGCGACCTAGAATATGATCTTAGGTTAATTGGTAGACACGAAAGTGTTATTGATTTCCTGAACTATCTTAGATGAGCAAAATACCTATCTGCAAAGGAATTTGGTTTGGGGATTTTGTGAACAATTGAACCTGGAATTAATGCTTGTCTAGTTTATTGAATTTGCAAAGAAATTTGGAATTCTAGGATTTAGACATAGATAATCTCTGCAACGAAAGTTAATTGATTTTACATTAGTGTTCATGTTCGTGAACGATTGATATATCCATATTTTACATGTTCTTACCCTAGTTTTTCTTATATTTTCTTACTTAATAATAATGATTTTGCATCCAAGAGGTAGTTTTCTTGTATATTGTGGTTTTGGGAAGCAAACAGGTCAAAATGGCAAAAATAAGGCAAAAGAGCTTCAAACAATGATCCATGCAAGTTCCCAAGTCAAGAGCCTCAACAAAACTCAAGTTAGCCGGTTTCCGCATTCGGACAAAATCAAAGCATCCGAAAGATGACCGCGGCAAAGGGTCTTTCCGACGTCCAAATCATGAGATCTTTATATGGAAAGATAAATAAATGAGTCATGCGTCGCGGCGAAGTGGAATTGGGCTATTTGGAGCAGAAATACGGCCTAGGATCTTTTTCTCCCAAGACATGTCCGTCTGGCGAGTAAGTGAAGCCCATGGAGCTTGGATGAGCGAAATGGACCGGGATCACTGCGGGCCAAGCCTGAACCTCATCATGACTCAAGCCCAGATCTTTACACACGAAAAGAAGGTGGCAGCCGCGCTTCACTCAAGACTTGGTGAGCAAGCTCAAGCGAGGAGAAGAAATGGAAAGTCTCCTCTTCTCCTTTGCGCATTAACTCAGCCGACCTAGCCTCCCCTCACCTATATATACTTGCTTTTAGCCTCTTGTATCGACATCAGAATATCATAGACACAACTCTCTTCTTCTTTCAGTCAATAAACCGGAGCCACTTAGGTGGTCTCCTTGCTCTTTCTTTTCTTTTGCATCTTGCACATACTCGCATGTTTTAGATTAAGTCTAGGGTTTTAGAGGTTTCTCTCTATGGGAGAGCCGCAGTTTAATTTCTATTACTCCGCCTCCTTACACTAGAACTATGAGATCCTCTCTACTCCTTTAGACTCGTTATTGAATCATGGATCTTTCAAAGAAGACATGACATGATGAGCCATCGAGAATCGGTTGTTAAAGAAAGGGAAACCTTATGGTTCACCATCTTTGTTCACACCTAAAGCTTGTTGCTAGAGTAGCTAACTAGTGACTCGATCTAAGGTTGATATACTCTCCAAAAGCTTGTTATATCTCCGGTCCTAATATTTGATGGGCAATTCGTCTTAGGCTATGAGAGTAGACCTAAGGAGTTTTGTGAACAATCACTACCCGATTGTATTGCATGTTTCACTCTTCAATGACCATGTGAAAGCTGAGTCCATTGGTTTAAGAAACATAGGTGGTCGGAGCCACGAAAGTGGGATGACCACATCTTAGTGTTTTGAGTTCATAGAAATCGGATTTAACAAACTTTTCAATCGACTTGGCTTATGTCTTTTGTGGATTGTCCTTTGTTCAATAATTGTGTTTGTATAGTTTGCATTTGTTATTTAATCTTACTTATAAAACAAAATACAAAAACCCCTTGCATATTATTGATTTAGCTTAACCAAATCTTTACAAATGTGTAGTGTGCAATTCGCATTCTCTTGTGGATCGACCCCTAAGTACTACAACAACATGTTGTGCACTTGCAACCATGTTTAGCTTAGGGTTTTTATTACTTGCATACATACCACACCCACGTCAGGCTATCAAGTTTTTGGCGCCGTTGCCGGGGAATGCATTGCACTTACACGTTTATGAGATTAAAAGTTAAGACTAGATCTTTTGTTTCATGTTTACTAACTTTTGCAATTTTGTTTCTCTTATGTTCCTTAGGTACTTTAAGGATGAGCCACTACTCGAGCATGAGTAACCACTTTGAAGGGAGAAAACCTCTTCCCCATGAAGTCCAAAGGCGGCCACATGATTCAAATCCGGCCGGAGACTTCATCCCAATGCCAATCCCACCGAATTTTCGCCACCCACTCTTTGCCGAGACTAGCCGAGAAGAGCATCATCACTATCATCAAAACCGATCACCGGTTTATCAAGGCCGACCTCACCAGCCACCTCATTATCATCACCGTCAACGCCCAAACCTTCCCACATACCAAGAGCACGCGCTTAATAGGCGGAGAGATGACAATCTCAAAGCCATGATAGAAGACTTCATGGAAATTCAAAGAAAGTCTAGCCAAAGTCTTGACACGAGGTTAGAGTTTCTAAAGCATGACCTTGATAGAAAGTTCGGAAACCTCTCTGACCAAGTGGAGAGAGTCGAATCAAGGTGTATTGAAGTGGAAGGGGAGCTAAGGGAACAAGCCGCAACCGTTGGAGGCAACACCAAGGCAATCCGAGACTTAAACCTCGATCAACACAAAGGAGATGGATAGCCACTTGGATGAGAAGATCACCGGCTTAGAAGACAACCTCAATGGCACAACCATGAGCCTCAACTCAATCTCGCTTGTTGCTCACCAAGCCAAGAAGAGAGCATCGGAGGTCAACCAAAGAGAGAAGGAGCTTTACTCAACTATGGTGATGTTGGTGGAAGGGCAAGAACAATTCAAGGTATCAATCAATGACTTGAAGCGTCTTGTGGAAGAGAGATACAAAGAGTTACTTGAGAAGACCACTCTATGGCAAGATACAACTGGAGGAGCCTCCAAAAGAGTCAAAGACCTCACCAAACGCTTGGAGGATATGGAAGAAAGAGACCGAGCTTCAAAAGACACAAAAGCGGCCAACTCAAAGCCTAACAATGCTTTGGTTGCTTTTGGCGCTAGAGAGATTAATCCAAGAGTGGTTTGGGATGAGGATGAAAGGAGACAAGGCAAGCGCACAGCAAGGATAAGAGGAAGAAAGTTGCCGGAAGGAACACCACTTTCTCCAAGATCTTAACTACCACCCGTCCCTAAGGAGAAAAGGAAGGCGAGCTCATCAATGGATTACACCATTGATGATTTCAATTTTATGGCAAAAAGGTTCCCTAGCAATATGCCCTTTGATGTCGCTTGCAACAAGAGCCCTTACCTTCAAGACTTTGTATGGACTCATGATTGGAGCTTAGCCGAGGCGGAGAAGATGTATAATGAAGCAAGAGAGGAAATGCCTGCGCCAAGGACACTACACAAGCTTCATGACCCAGGTTACTTCCTTATACATTGCTCCATCAATGGCAAATTCTTTGATGATGCACTATGCGATTCTAGTTCTAGCGTGAACCTCATGCCGGCTGTGATAGCAAGAAGTTTGGGATTGATTGAGACCATGGAGCGGACCAACATGGACATAAAGCTTGCCAACAACTCTTCATTCAAACCGCTTGGCAAGGTAAGAAATGTCTAACTTTCTTTTGAAGATTGCATCATCCCGGCCGATTTCTATGTTGTCACTATGGAGGATCCGGAAAACCAAGCCCTTTTACTTGGGAGGTCCTTCCTAGCAACAGCTGGAGCAATCATGGATTGGCCAAACAGGAGAATCTCACTAGCCAATGTTGACAAGGACACCTATTATGTCGCCGCACCTCCCGGTTTCTCATCCAAAATATTTCGGTACACAAGTGGAGGAGAAAGCTCGCAACAAGGTTACTTGATCAAAGAAGTGTTACAAGACAAGATGCACTTGGAGCCATCCAGTACTTGGAGATTTCTACAGCCTCCACACTCGCCTAACACCTAAGGAACACAAGGAGTCGAGCTATAAAGACTTAAAACTAGCGCTTATCGGAGGCAACCCATATTTTTCTTTTTCTTTTAACTTTTGTTTTGATTTTATTAACTTGAAATTTTTTGGGAATTTTATAAAACCCACAAAAAAATATAACCATGTTTTAGGATTAAGTGCCCAAGAAGACCATCAAAGGAGTTTTGCATAAGCCGGTCAAATCCCACCCAATCATCCCGCCCTTGTACCGGAACACCAACAACGCAGTCAACACCTTGGGATGATTAGGGCGGATTACAGAGACAACTCGGTCGAAGAAAATCACTCAACGGTCGAGTCAAATGGAAGATATCACGTCCGGTACCATCTTCCCGGCCAAACGGGTAACACGGAGGACCCAATTGACCCATCTCACAAACGGCTCAACCAACATCCACCAAAATTCACAGGAGGCCACACACCACCATGTTGGTCGGAAAATCCAAAAGATAGGACAGAAAAATGTTGACGGATAAGGAGATACGCACAAATGCCACATCCGGTCGATGGCGGGTAACCGAAGGCCGAAAAAAACCAATATCACGGTATGGAGACACCACCAACTGGAAATGGATTCTTGTAGCTTCAAAATCACCATTCCAACAGAAAATCAGGGAACGAACGAGCCAAATTCAAGGACGGTCACAGATCTCTTCCCGAAGCCGATTATACAACATTGTGAAGGAAGTCTCAAACCGCTCATCCATTTGACCTCAAACTTCACCAGTGCACATGAAATATGAAGTTGGTCGATGGAATTTCAAGCTCGGTCTGAGAATTCATCATCGTTTGGGCTGCGGTCTATTGCACCCTCTTCGGATCGTTCGGATGTATGACCACACGACGAATCTCTCAAACGGCCCGTTTGTTTGACCTCAAACTTCACCACGGCTCCTAAAATATATGATTGGTCGGTGGAATTTCAAGATCGGTCAGATAATTGTTCACGGTTCACGCTGTGGTCTCTTACATCAACTTCCGGCCGACCGAAGGATCCACCGGATGACGAATTTTTCAAAACCACTCGACCACATCACCTGAAACTTCACCGGCGGCTCTAAAACATCATATTGGACGGTAAATTTTCGATCCCGTTCATAAAATTCTTAACGGTTTGTCATGTGGTTCACAGCCCTCATTTTTGGCCGCCACACGGGCCTTACACAACCAAACTGCACACCGGAAGGAATCATACATTAGGATGGAAAACTCACCGACCAAATACATCTAAGGAATGATTTGATATCACACTTGGAGTCCCTCAACAACGCAAAACCGCTCTTCATGACCTATGGTCACACTTTGGTAACACAATCCAAAACATATTCCCATCAAATTTCACTTTTCCTTTTAACCCCTCTTAATTGAATTTGCTTCCACCGGGACGGTGCAAGTTAAGTCTGAGGGGATTATGATGTGATCCCGGAATGGATCGGCTTGAGGTTAAGTGATAAACGGTGCGGAATGAGAGAATACGGCGAAGGATGGATTCTATCGAGTGGATGGTTCGGGGAGAAAGTGTAAACGGCGAAGTGGGAATTTGAATGAGCGGATTGAATCGGTTTATACCAGAGTTTTGTGATTGAAACTCTAACACCGACCTAATGACTCTATGGATATTACGCACCAAGAGTGGTTGAGTTTTCCTTGGATATTACGCACCAAGAACAATGATCAAGCATAAAAGAGTTTGAGAATAAAATGATTGATAAAGAACAAAGATAGTTGTAGCGAGAATATAAGAGAAAGAAGAAGGGAGATGAAGAGATGGGAAGGAACACGCTCCTCCCATCTCGTAAACACACACAAACATTAAATGAAACATGCAAACGATAAATGACCCTTTTCAAACATGTTTGGCGCGGCATAAGATGGTAAAACGGGTCGGACCGATCGAACAAGGGTCAAGAGATGGTTTGAAGTGAGATTTGGGCCTCGTTAAAAATCTTGTCAAGAAAACCCAGTGGGACAAAACTTGACAAGGGAAAAAGAGCACTCAAACCCCACTTGTCTCTTTATCCAAGTCGATGGGCCGTTAAACAAACCAGTGTGGTTGGTTCAACATGTGGCCGACTCAAACGGCTAAGGAACTTCCCAATGTGATGGTTTAGTGCCTTAGTTTGTGAACGGGTGATTGGGCCAGTTGGTATGGCGATGGTCTCCTCTAGTTCAAGCTCAGGTTCAAGCTGCCCATCCTTAGCATCAATCCCATCCTTGTCCATGATCGCATCATCTCCTCCCTCTTGAAAAGGATTTGTCCTCAAATCTGGTTCATCTGCAAGAAAAGGAGATAAATCAGTAACATTAAAACTTGGACTAATATTGTACTTACCTTGGAGATCAACTCGATAGGAGTTGTTGTTGATGCGCTGAATGACTGTAAAAGGACCATCAACCCTCGGCATAAGTTTGGATTTGCGTTCGGCCGGGAATCGTTCTTTGCGTAAATGAATCCAAACTTGATCTTCGGCCTCAAAGATCATTTCACGCCTTCCTTTGTTTGCCTTCCGAGCATATTGCTTAGTCTTTTCTTCTATATTTCTCCTGGCCTGCTCGTGTATCTTTTTCACCATTTTTGCCTTTCGTTTACCATATGTGCTCAACCTTTCACTCAAAGGAAGTGGCATTAAATCTAAAGGTGACAGAGGTTTAAATCCATACACAATCTCAAATGGTGAAAACTTAGATGCTGAATGAACCGAATGATTATATGCAAATTCAATATGCGGCAAACATTCATCCCAAGCCCTTAGGTTCTTTTTAAGCAAAGCACGCAACAAGGTTCCTAAAGTTCGATTAACAATCTCAGTTTGTCCGTGATGTGATCCCGGATTGGATCGCCCTTGAAACTAATCGATGGAATGGATCGGAACACACGGATCCGACGATTGAATGAAAAGTGGAACGAACGGTTTATACCAAGGATCCCGCGGAATGAATCCTTAACACCACCTCTCGACAGATTGATATTACGCACAACCGGTGAAGAGGAATCTTCTAGACGTGTTGATATTACGCACAACAAGTGAAGAAGATATACTACCGACTTAGTTGATATTACGCACAACAAGTGAGTAGCAAAATGATCAAGCATAAAAAGAGTTGTTTGATTGATAAAAATGATTGATAAAAAAGACAAAACGAATTGTAGCGATAGATAAAGAGAGTGGGACGGAACACGCTCCTCCCATTCTCGAAAACATAAGACAATAAATGAGCAAAGACTCAACATGCACGACCCTTGACATTCATGGCGCGGTTTGATTCAAAACGAAATGGGCCGGACCGAATAACAAAGAGCAAAGGAGTGATTTGAAGTATGACTTGGCCTCGTTAAAAACCTTGTCAAGTAAAACCCATTGGGACAAAAAACTTGACAAGGGAAAAAGAGCACACAAGACATACTTGCCCCTTTACCCAAGTTATTGGATCGTTAAGCATACCAACGTGGTGGGCTTAACCTCTTGCCGACTCAAACGGCTAAGGACATTCTCAACCAAAAGATTAAGAGCCTTAGTTTGGGAACGAGTGACCGGGCCAGTCGGTATGGCGAAAGCTTCCTCCGGTTCAAGCTGCTCCGCAGCTACAAGCCTTTCCGACTCTCCTTGTTCCATGTCCGAGCTAACCTCATCCATGATCGCATCATCTCCTCCCTCTTGAAAAAGATTTGTCCTCAAATCTGGATTATCTGCAAGAAAAGGAGATAGATCAGCAACATTAAAACTCGGACTAATATCGTACTTACCTTGAAGATCAACTCGGTAGGAGTTGTTGTTGATGCGCTGGGTGATCGTGAAAGGGCCGTCGACTCTCGGCTGTAACTTTGATTTACGTTCGGCTGGAAACCTTTCTTTGTGGAGATGGATCCAAACTTTGTCTCCGGCTTCAAAGACTATCTCACGCCGTCCTTTGTTAGCTTTGGCAACGTATTGTTTTGTTTTATCTTCAATATTTTTCTTTCCCTTTTCATGTATCTTTCTCACCGTTTCTGCTCTTTGTTTCCCATCTGTACTCAATCTTTCACTCAAAGGAAGAGGCATTAAGTCCAAAGGAGACAAAGGTTTAAAACCATAGACAATTTCAAATGGTGAGAATTTAGTTGCCGAATGCACAGAATGGTTGTATGCAAATTCTATATGCGGCAAACAATCATCCCAATTCTTGAGATTCTTTTTAAGCAAGGTTCTCAATAAAGTTCCTAAGGTCCGATTAAGAACTTCAGTTTGACCATCAGTTTGTGGATGACAAGTAGTAGAGAACAAAAGCTTAGTTCCTAATTTCGACCACAAGGTCTTCCAGAAATAGCTTAGAAACTTAGTGTCACGGTCACTAACAATGGTGCGCGGCATGCCATGCAATCTAACAATATCCTTGAAGAACAAAGCAGCAACATGGGATGCATCATCGGTTTTATTACATGCAACAAAATGAGCCATTTTTGAAAACCGATCAACAACCACAAAAATGGAGTCTCTTCCATGTCTAGTCCTAGGGAGACCAAGAACAAAATCCATCGAAATATCAGTCCACGGTTGAGATGGAATAGGGAGAGGGGTATACAAACCGTGTGGCTGGGCCTTTGACTTAGCCAACTTACATGTCGTGCATCTAGCAAAGATTCGTTCTACGTCCCGGAGCATGTGTGGCCAATGGAAGTGGTCACGCATGATTTGGATGGTCTTGGCAACTCCGAAATGTCCCATTAGTCCTCCTCCATGGGCTTCCCTGACAAACAAATCTCTCAAAGAGCAATTAGGCACACAAAGACGGTTTTCATAAAAGAGGAACCCATCCTGCCTCACATAACGGCCATGAGCAAATTTAGAACATGCTTGATAAACATCAGCAAAATCAACATCAGAAGCATATAGTTCCTTAATTTGTTCAAAACCTAAGAGTTTGGCATCAAGGGTTGAGATAAGAGTGTACCGTCTTGACAATGCGTCGGCAACGACATTGTCTTTACCTTTCTTGTATTTTATGACATATGGGAATGTTTCAATGAACTCAGCCCACCGAGCATGTCTTTTGTTGAGCTTTTGCTGGCCCTTGAAATGTTTGAGTGACTCGTGGTCGGTATGGATGACGAATTCCTTCGGCCAAAGGTAATGCTGCCACGTTTGTAAAGCTCGGACCAAGGCATAAAGTTCCTTGTCATACGTTGGGTAGTTGAGAGTGGCTCCGCCAAGTTTTTCACTAAAATAAGCGATCGGCTTCTTATCCTGCATAAGAACAGCTCCAATTCCGATCCCTGAAGCATCACACTCAATTTCAAATATTTTAAGAAAATTAGGTAACATAAGAACAGGGGCATTAGTTAATCGATCCTTGAGGGTTTGAAACGCCTCCTCTTGTGCCTTCTCCCATTTGAAACCCACGTCTTTCTTGATTATCTCGGTCATTGGTGCGGCTATGGTGCTAAAATCTTTTAAGAACCGCCGATAGAACCCGGCCAAACCATGGAAACTACGGACCTCTCCAATGGTTTTAGGACTTGGCCAGTCTCGGATAGCAGCCACCTTTTCTTCATCAACCTGTACGCCATCTGCACTTACCACAAAACCTAAAAACACAATGTTATTCGTACAAAAAGTGCATTTCTTCAAGTTGGCGAACAATCTCTCTTCCCTAAGGACATGAAGAACAGACGCAAGATGCTTAAGATGATCAGTCATGTTCTTGCTATATATGAGAATGTCATCAAAGTAAACTACCACAAAATGACCAATGAACGACCTAAGAACATGATTCATCAAACGCATGAAAGTACTTGGTGCATTCGTTAGACCAAATGGCATAACAAGCCATTCATAATGACCATGCTTAGTTTTAAATGCCGTCTTCCACTCATCTCCTTCCTTCATTCGGATTTGATGATAACCACTTTTAAGATCAATTTTAGAAAAAATGCAAGATCCATGCAATTCATCTAACATATCATCGAGACGAGGGATAGGGTGTCGATACTTACAGTGATATTGTTTATGGCTCGGCAATCGACACACATCCGCCAGCTTCCATCCTTCTTAGGCACAAGAAGAACCGGAACGGCACATGGGCTCATACTCTCTCGGATATGGCCTTTGTTCATGAGCTCATCTACTTGCCGTTGAAGCTCTTTGGTCTCGACCGGGTTAGTTCGATAAGCCGGTCTGTTTGGCAAGGTGGATCCAGGGACAAAATCAATTTGATGTTCAATGCCTCGGACGGGAGGTAAACCCGGTGGTCCTTCTTCTGGAAATACATCGCTAAAATCCTGCAAGAGTTTGGATAGCTCACTCAGAAACTCCGGTGTAGTATTAGTCAAAGCCATTAGTTTATCTTTAAAAATAAACAACAAGAATGATTTATTAGAGTTCATGGAACTTTTAACCTGTTTGTGTTTGGCTAAGAAATTCTTTGGCTTGATCGGCTTAGTTTCTTTAACGGCGAGCTGAAGTTGGTCCTCATATACCTCTTGCGGACTCAAAGGAATCAAAGTGGTTTTGCGACCTTCATGAAGTAATGTGTACCGGTTGGTGAAACCGTCGTGTATAGCACGTCTATCTGACTGCCAAGGCCTTCCCAAAATTATATGACCGGCGTCCATGGGTAGAATGTCGCAAAGGACTTCATCCTTGTAGTTACCGATGGATAAGGGAACAATCACTTGATTTCTCACGGCCATCTCTCCTGTTTCGTTCAGCCATTGTAACTGGTAGGGTTTGGGATGCTTTGTAGTCGGTAGACCTAACTTCTCAACCATAGTCTCACTTGCAACGTTGGTGCAACTTCCTCCGTCAATAATCAGACTACAAACCTTGTCTTGAACAAGGCAGCGAGAATGGAATAGATTCTCACGTTGTTCATCTTTCTCGGTTCTGACTTGAGTACTCAAGATTCGTCGAGCCACCAGAAGTCTTCCCGCGACTGGATTAGCCTCATATTCATCCGGGTTGGTCTTCTTCTCTGGTTCGGACTCTTCTTCGGATTCAATCTCACCATTATCTCTTAGGATCATTACTTTCTTGTTACGGCAGTCGGTGGCGTAATGACCATATCCTTGACATCGGAAACATCTGATCTCATGGGTCCGGTTGGGTGGGACTCGTTCTGACCGGTTCTTGTCGTGATTAGAATCCAAAGGCTTAGCATCCGGTTTGGCTGAGAAAGGTTTAGATTCCCGGGTGAAGGGCAGTCGGCGCTGATCAGGGTTAGACCGAGTGGATGTCCTTCTTTTCAGTTGTTGTTCGGCTAAAACCGCTTTGTGTAGCATTGCCTCCAATCCCACACAATTTTGCATCTCGACGATGTCTTGTATCTCACGGTTCAATCCTCCAAGAAAACGAGACATAGTTGATTCTCTATCTTCAACCACATTAGCCCGAAGTAACAAAACTTCCATCTCTTGAAAGTAATCCTCAACGGTTTTGGTACCCTGAACGAGTCTTCTAAGCTTAGAGTGCAGCTCAAGCTGGTAATGACTAGGGACGAACCGCTGTCTCATGACTCTCTTCATTTCTCCCCACGTAGTGATCTCATACGCTCCACCGATCTCTCGTGCTGTGACTATTTGTTCCCACCATCTCAACGCATAATCATTGAACTCGGACACGACTAGCTTGACCCGGTTGTTGTCGAGAATATTATGCAAGTTAAAGTTGAACTCGCATTTCTTCTCCCAATCCATGTACTCATCCGGACTGTTTCGGCCATGGAACGGTGGGATCCTTAATTTATATCCGCCGAGATTTTCCACCATTCGGTCGGGTTCATCCCGAGGTCTCCTAGTTCGGCGTCGGCTGGCTTGGGATGAATGACCACTTCTGTAATAGATGTTAGCTTGCTCGTCGGCTGGCCTTTTAGACATTGTAGGATCATGTTTCTCTCCTTCCGAAATATGGATCGGATCTTTTGTTGCCTTTTGTTTACCGTCCCGAATTTGTTCCCTCCGGTCTAACTCCTCGAACATTATTTTTTTGATTTGGTCGAGCATGGCCTCGTTGAGGCTGGACGGTGACTCATGGCTTGACGTCTCGTCTTTATCTTTTCTTGTCGCCATGGTACCTGAAAATTTGAGAAAAGCTCCACGGCAATCAAAAGCTCAAAGCAAATAAAAAAAAAAAAATTATGCAAATACTTTTAAAAATTATGCAAACAATTTTTAAAAATTATGCAAACACTCAGAGATGTCGAATCAATGCAAAACTGAACCAAATGATGAATGATAATTATTCTAAAATTTATGAGAAACTTCAAATGATAGATCGGAATGCAAACGATCGAACGGGTGAACAAACGTGCATCAAAAGTGAACGAGATGGTAATGAAGGCTAGGAAACGAATGATAGCACAACGATAAACGATGGTACGGTTTAGACCGATGATATTTTTAGTTCGGGAAGATGAACAGCCAAGAACGAAAATAATTACAGAACATGAAATGAATAGATTCAAGGTGCTCTGATACTACCTGATGTGATCCCGGATTGGATCGCCCTTGAAACTAATCGATGGAATGGATCGGAACACACGGATCCGACGATTGAATGAAAAGTGGAACGAACGGTTTATACCAAGGATCCCGCGGAATGAATCCTTAACACCACCTCTCGACAGATTGATATTACGCACAACCGGTGAAGAGGAATCTTCTAGACGTGTTGATATTACGCACAACAAGTGAAGAAGATATACTACCGACTTAGTTGATATTACGCACAACAAGTGAGTAGCAAAATGATCAAGCATAAAAAGAGTTGTTTGATTGATAAAAATGATTGATAAAAAAGACAAAACGAATTGTAGCGATAGATAAAGAGAGTGGGACGGAACACGCTCCTCCCATTCTCGAAAACATAAGAAAATAAATGAGCAAAGACTCAACATGCACGACCCTTGACATTCATGGCGCGGTTTGATTCAAAACGAAATGGGCCGGACCGAATAACAAAGAGCAAAGGAGTGATTTGAAGTATGACTTGGCCTCGTTAAAAACCTTGTCAAGTAAAACCCATTGGGACAAAAAACTTGACAAGGGAAAAAGAGCACACAAGACATACTTGCCCCTTTACCCAAGTTATTGGATCGTTAAGCATACCAACGTGGTGGGCTTAACCTCTTGCCGACTCAAACGGCTAAGGACATTCTCAACCAAAAGATTAAGAGCCTTAGTTTGGGAACGAGTGACCGGGCCAGTCGGTATGGCGAAAGCTTCCTCCGGTTCAAGCTGCTCCGCAGCTACAAGCCTTTCCGACTCTCCTTGTTCCATGTCCGAGCTAACCTCATCCATGATCGCATCAGTCCGTCAGTTTGTGGATGGCAAGTAGTAGAAAACATCAGCTTAGTGCCTAATTTAGACCACAAGGTTTTCCAAAAATAACTAAGGAACTTTGTATCACGATCAGAAACAATAGTGCGCGGCATACCATGCAACCTAACGATTTCTCTAAAGAACAAGGCAGCAATATGGGATGCATCATCAGTTTTGTTACATGCAACAAAATGAGACATCTTACAAAATCGATCAACAATAACAAAGATGGAGTCCTTCCCATTTCTCGTCCTAGGCAATCCAAGAACAAAATCCATAGAAATATCAACCCAAGGATGCGATGGGATAGGGAGAGGAGTGTACAAACCGTACGGCTGGACTTTTGATTTAGCCGACTTACATGTAGTGCATCTAGCACAAATTCTTTCAACGTCCCGAAGCATTTGTGGCCAATGGAAATGGTCACGCATAATCTGAATAGTCTTGGCTACTCCAAAATGTCCCATCAGTCCTCCTCCGTGGGCTTCCCTAACAAACAATTCTCTCAAAGAACAGTTAGGCACACAAAGACGGTTCTCATAGAAGAGAAACCCATCTTGTTTCACATATCGACATGAGGCAAACTTAGAACAAGCTTTATAAATATCCGCAAAATCAGTATCAGCAGCATATAGTTCTTTAATTTGTTCAAAGCCTAAGATTTTTGCGTCAAGAGTAGAGAGAAGAGTGTACCTCCTTGACAATGCGTCGGCAACGACATTGTCCTTACCTTTCTTGTACTTAATGACGTAAGGGAAAGTTTCTATAAACTCAGCCCATCGAGCATGGCGTTTGTTTAGCTTCTGCTGACCCTTGAAATGTTTGAGTGACTCATGATTGGTATGAATGACAAATTCTTTCGGCCAAAGGTAATGTTGCCAAGTTTGCAAAGCTCGGACCAAGGCATAAAGCTCCTTGTCGTAGGTTGGATAATTGAGAGTGGCCTCTCCAAGTTTCTCACTAAAGTAGGCAATTGGTTTCTTATCCTGCATAAGAACAGCTCCAATCCCAATCCCTGAGGCATCATACTCAATCTCAAAAGTTTTTAGAAAATCAGGTAAGATAAGAACAGGTGCATTAGTTAGTCGATCTTTAAGAGTTTGAAAAGCCTCTTCCTGCGCCTTATCCCACTTGAATCCAACGTCCTTTTTGATTATCTCGGTCATGGGTGCGGCTATAGTGCTGAAGTCTCTCACAAACCGCCGATAGAACCCAGCCAGTCCATGGAAGCTCCGGACTTCTCCTACAGTCTTAGGGGTTGGCCAATCTCGTATAGCTGCAACCTTCTCTTCATCCACCTGCACGCCATCTGCACTAACCACAAAGCCTAGAAACCACGTTATCCGTACAAAAGGTGCATTTCTTAAAGTTGGCAAACAGCTTTTCCTTCCTAAGAACTTTCATAACCGATGCGAGATGATCTAAATGCTCTTCATGGTTTTTACTATAGATCAATATGTCATCAAAGTAAACTAGCACAAAATGACCTATGAAGGACCTAAGAACATGATTCATTAGACGCATAAAGGTACTAGGTGCATTCGTCAATCCAAATGGCATAACAAGCCACTCATAAAGACCATGTTTAGTTTTGAATGCCGTTTTCCACTCATCACCTTCCTTCATTCTAATTTGGTGATAGCCACTCTTAAGATCTATCTTAGAAAATATGCAAGACCCATGAAGCTCATCTAACATATCGTCTAATCTAGGGATAGATGGCGATACTTTACAGTGATGTTATTGATGGCTCTACAGTCAACGCACATCCTCCAGCTCCCATCTTTTTTTGGCACGAGCAAAACAGGAACGGCACATGGACTCATGCTCTCTCTGATGTGTCCTTTCTCCATAAGTTCGTCAATTTGACGCTGAAGCTCTTTAGTTTCCACAGGATTAGTTCGATACGCCGGGCGGTTTGGTAAGGTAGATCCCGGGACGAAATCGATTTGGTGTTCAATACCCCCGACAGGGGGTAGCCCTTGTGGACTCTCTTCTGGAAAAACATCCTTGAAGTCCTACAAAAGATTAGCCAAATCACTCGGAATAGCCGGTGCATGGTTAGCGAAGCTAGCCAAAGCTCCCTTAAAAATAAATAAAAGACAAGGCTTATTAGAGAACATGGAATGTTTAACCTGTTTGGACTTAACCAGATAGTTAAGTGCTTTGTTTGACTCGGGCGGATCATGCTTTGGTTGTGGTTTAACTCTTTGCTTGCTTAGTTGGACCTGATCCTCATAAACATCTTGTGGAGTTAAAGGAGTGAGAATGATCTTACGGTCTTGATGAAGAAGGGTGTACTTGTTGGTGAAGCCATCATGAATCACACGTCTGTCGGATTGCCATGGCCTACCCAGCATAATGTGTCCAGCATCCATAGGTAGAATGTCGCATAAAACTTCATCCTCATAGCTCCCAATCGACAATGGCACAACCACTTGCTCCTTTACTCTCATATCTCCGGATTCATTAATCCATTGCAGCTGATATGGTTTGGGATGTTTCTGGGGTTTAAGCCCAAGTTTTTCAACCATGGCTTCACTTGCCACATTAGTGCAGCTCCCACCATCAATAATCAAACTGCAAACCTTTTCCTGAACCAAACAACGAGAGTGGAAGAGGTTTTCCCGCTGCTCATTCCGTTCTGACCGGACTTGAGTGTTTAGAAGGCGTCGGGTCACTAAGAGTTTTCCCAAAACTGGCGCTGCCTCACACTCCTCAAACTCAAACTCCTTTTCAGGACTAGATTCTTCTTCGGACTCAACTGCCCCATCCTCACAAATGATCATCACTTTCTGGTTTCGACAGTTGGTAGCATAATGTCCATACCCTTGACATCTAAAACATTTAATCTCTCTGGACCTTGTAGATGGACTCCTCTCGGTTCGGCTCTTGTCTCTGTCCTGACTGGTAAGGGGAGAGATCGGCTCCAGTTTTGAATGATGATCGCCTCTTTAGTTGTTGTTCGGCCAAGATTGCCTTGTGTAACATTTCTTCTAGATCAGAACAATTTTGCATTTCCACCACATCATGGATATCTCGGTTCAGCCCACCAAGAAATCGAGACATTGTAGCTTCTCGGTCTTCGGTCACATCTGCCCGCAACTTCATTACTTCCATTTCTTGATAATACTCGTCCACGGTTTTAGATCCTTGACTAAGTCGCCTGAGTTTGGAATGCAACTCTCTCTGGTAATGGCTCGGCACAAACCGGTGTCTCATGATCCGAGTCATTTCTATCCAGCTGGTGATCTCAAACTGATGTGGATCAGGTTTTACCCAATCCTAAACTGGATACCGCAAGTGCACGGATCGTAGTGTAGTAGGGTTATCGAACACAAGGACCAGAAAAGCAACACTATGAGTTTATGAGATTAAAAGTTAGCTAAAACTAAAATATGGGGGTTTGGTTTTAGGGCTGTGAACAGTGACGAAAATTACTATTAGTAAGCTTAAAATCAAGTAAAACAAGTGAATCAAATCAAAAGGGAAAGCATTGGGCATAAGAGAATTCATAGGTCATCAAGGATTGGTTTATTCGGATAATTAAACAAGGAATCAATAGATATGGTCAAGGACTTGAATTGTGAAAGGATAATCAACTTACTCCCGCAATGTCAATTAATATGTCTAACCAACCTAAGGTTACTCTACTCCCATAGGTAATCAAGTGGTTAAGCAAGCACAAACAGTTCAAATTCCATATGTTCACAAAGCATCATAGTTCTACTCCCATAGGTTATGGTGATTTGCTCATCTAATTTATTTCAAGTGATTTATCAAGCTTTCGGAAAGTAAATCAACTCTAGGGCAGTAGCAAGACGTTCAGTCAAAGCTATAAGCATTAAGTACAAATCAAGATGAGGAGCTCTATCAAAAATCCGAAATCTAACAACCTAGCCACCAATCCATGAATCCCTTGAAAACTCTTAAGCCCTACAATGAAACTACTCAACCATGATGCAAACAAACAAGCAAGAGATGTATGAAAGCATTATGTGAGTATTAAAAGAGATAAGGGATGAAGAAATCTTCTCTATTGAAGAACAAAGTCGAATCTCTCCCTTGAAACTTTCGAGTTCAATACAAAAGAGAAGAAATTGCAAAGTGTTTTTGGTTTATGTGTGTGTGTGTGTGCCTTAGATCCTGAGAAGCGCCTCTTCTCTCTGCTCCCTTCAGCTCTCCAGGATGGCTCTCTCTCTGTCTCTGACGGCGCACACGCAGCTCTCCTTTCGTGAGGCTAAAAATCTTGTATTTATAGGGTTGAAGTTGCTAGGTTTGTGATGAGCTGAAAAAGGAAACTTTCCGGTTAACCGGCTTTGATGATTTGCGACGTGATTGGACCGGGTTTAGGACAAGTAAACCACCAAACGCAAGCTGGGCTTGTGTTAAGTCGAGACAAGGTCCATGCCGCTGCATCCCGGGCCATTTGGTGGCGCCAAGTCTCCATGGGCTTCGTTTACTCGCCTGGCGGACACGTCTTGGGAGAAAACGAGTATCTCCGTGATGGTTGATTCAAATGACTTGAATCCACTTCTTCGTGATGCATAACTCAAATATCTATCCAGCAAGACCAAGATCATGATTTCTGGACATCGGGAAGACCCCTTGCCGCGGTTATCTTTCGGATGCTCCGGTTCTGTCCAAATGAGAGAATTGGACAAATGGAGTTATATTGATGCTCTTGACTTGGAAACTTGCATGGATCATGGTTTGAGGCTCTTTTGCTCCTTTTTGAATCCTTTTTGATATTTTAACCTGTTGAGACTCCAAAACCAACAAATACAAGAAAACTACCTCTAAAGGCATAAAACCTTATTGAAAATACTTGAAAACATAGATAAATAATAAGTAAAATCATGCAAAATATGGATATATCACAAACCCGCCGCTCCTAGCTCTCTCGGTAACTATATTTTCCCACCAACTCAAGGCATAGTCATAGAACTCGGTAACAGCAAGCTTGACACGGTTTACGTCGGCTAAGTTGTGAAGGTTGAACGTGAAATCACACTTCCTTTCCCAGTCAAGATAAACATCGGGATCGTTCTTCCCATGAAACGGCGAAATCTTCATTTTATAGCCTCCCAAATTTTCCACCATATGGTCGGGCTCGGGTTGGGACTTCTTTGACCGGCGTCGGCTGGCTTGAGAAGAGTGACCGCTGCTGTAATACTCCTTAGCCTTCTCATCAACTACTTTCTTCCTCGATGTCATAGGAAAGTCATGGTCTTGATCCGAGACATGGATCGGACTCTTAGCTTCCTTTTTCTTGCCTTCCCGGATTTGATCTCTTCGGTCTAGTTCCTCAGTCAACATCTTTTTAATCTGGTCGATCAAAGCTTGGTAGATGGTGGATGGTGACTCATGACTCGAGTCTTCTGCCTCCTTCTCCGACATGATTCCGTTTCCTGAAAAATCCAAACAAGTGCTACGGCAGTCAAAAGTTCAACGGAAGGATGTAACAATTTTTTAAAAAATTATGTAACCCTTAAGAAAAGATAGATCAACACGAAAATGAGCAACACAAATTATGATAATATTTTTAAAATTATGCAAATATTTTATGCAATGATTCCGGATGCATATGCACAAGTGGATGCGGCTAAAATAAATGGATACCAAATAAGGTGATAAATTGTTTGCGCAAGTGAGATGAACAGCCGTGAGGGAAGATGAACAGCTACTTTCAAAATGATCAATATGTAAATCAAATGAACATACATGCATCAAAGGTGAATGAGATGCAAAAGGATAACAACGGATCTAAACGGTTTGAAAACAACAAGCACTAGATCGATGATAAGAAGATGAACAGTCAACATAAAAGGATGAAATAGAAAGCGAATCACTTAGCTTCAAGTGCTCTGATACCACCTGATGTGATCCCGGAATGGATCGGCTTGAGGTTAAGTGATAAATGGTGCGGAATGAGAGAATACGGCGAAGGATGGATTCGATCAAGTGGATGGTTCGGGGAGAAAGTGTAAACGGCGAAGTGGGAATTTGAATGAGCGGATTGAATCGGTTTATACCAGAGTTTTGTGATTGAAACTCTAACACCGACCTAATGACTCTATGGATATTACGCACCAAGAGTGGTTAGGTTTTCCTTGGATATTACGCACCAAGAACAATGATCAAGCATAAAAGAGTTTGAGAATAAAATGATTGATAAAGAACAAAGATAGTTGTGGCGAGAATATAAGAGAAAGAAGAAGGGAGATGAAGAGATGGGAAGGAACACGCTCCTCCCATCTCGTAAACACACACAAACATTAAATGAAACATGCAAACGATAAATGACCCTTTTCAAACATGTTTGGCGCGGCATAAGATGGTAAAACGGGTCGGACCGATCGAACAAGGGTCAAGAGATGGTTTGAAGTGAGATTTGGGCCTCGTTAAAAACCTTGTCAAGAAAACCCAGTGGGACAAAACTTGACAAGGGAAAAAGAGCACTCAAACCCCACTTGTCTCTTTATCCAAGTCGATGGGCCGTTAAACAAACCACTGTGGTTAGTTCAACATGTGGCCGACTCAAACGGCTAAGGAACTTCCCAATGTGATGGTTTAGTGCCTTAGTTTGTGAACGGGTGATTGGGCCAGTTGGTATGGCGATGGTCTTCTCTGGTTCAAGCTCAGGTTCAAGCTCAGGTTCAAGCTGCCCATCCTTAGCATCAATCCCATCCTTGTCCATGATCGCATCAGATTACTAACACGTTTGTTCTTTTTGACTTTTCTTTTCCTTTTTCCCTTTTTCTTTGAGTCGTTTTATTGTGTCAAAATTTTGTCCGAGAAATATGACCTTTTCTTTGAAACTAACCATGTTACACTAATGTTTAAGTGACCATTGAAACAGTATTTGGCAACACATTCACTCAATGTACACTTTGAGCAGATCAGTCTACCAAAGATGGCCACATTTCCAAAAAACCGATGGAGGATCTATCTTTGACTCCGCACCTAAATGAACTTAACTTTCTCAGCTAGGGGCTTGGTTTTACAAAGGGCACGACTCCTCATCCTCACCAAATAGTGAAAATCTACGTGAGTTCGGTTTCCCCTCTCTCTCCCCTCCAATTTTAAGAAAAAGCATCAAGGTCCAAGTAACCGGGGATTAGGTGGCAACCACCATTAATACTCGCGTATATGGAAGACCTTTCGATCCAAGTAACCGGGGATTAGGTGGCTACAACCATCAATACTCGCGTCTATGGAAGATCCATCAAAAACCTCCACAAAGAGGAGAAGAAGTCGAATAAAAAATACCTTGCTACCCTAAAAAAGGGATCAATCGACTTAAGGAGTGAGAAGAGAGAGAGGTGAAACAAGAGCCAAGACAAGTGTCTAAACACAAGAGGATGAGAAAGAGATCATAAACCCTTTGATCGATATCCCCTAGTTGAGACCGCACCTTTAAAAACTAAAGGAGTCAAAGGAGGTGAGCCCGGTTGGTCATATGGAGTGTGGGTTACTTTGGGATGACTGCTAAACTCAATGTAAGTACTTATGTTCCTCATCATAAAGCCAAAACCGTTTTTCATGTGGATTACTAAAACATAAGCTAACATGGATTTTCAAAATGCATTGAGAGTTCTCATGTTTTCAAACCTCTTTTCCTCTCTTAGTTTGCTTGAGGACAAGGAAAAGGTTAAGTCTGGGGGAGTTGATATATCCATAATTTACATGTTCTTACCCTAGTTTTTCTTATATTTTCTTACTTAATAATAATGATTTTGCATCCAAGAGGTAGTTTTCTTGTATATTGTGGTATTGGGAAGCAAACAGGTCAAAATGGCAAAAATACGACAAAAGAGCTTCAAACAATGATCCATGCAAGTTCCCAAGTCAAGAGCCTCAACAAAACTCAAGTTAGCCGGTTTCCGCATTCAGACAAAATCAAAGCATCCGAAAGATGACCGCGGAAAAGGGTTTTCCGACGTCCAAATCATGAGATCTTTATATGGAAAGATAGATAAATGAGTCATGCGTCGCGGCGAAGTCGAATTGGGCTATTTGGAGCAGAAATGCGGCCTAGGATCTTTTTCTCCCAAGACATGTCCGTCTGGCGAGTAAGTGAAGCCCATGGAGCTTGGATGAGCGAAATGGACCGGGATCACTGCGGGCCAAGCCTGAACCTCATCATGACTCAAGCCCACATATTTACACGCGAAAAGAAGGTGGCAGCCGCGCTTCACTCAAGACTTGGTGAGCAAGCTCAAGCGAGGAGAAGAAATGGAAAGTTTCCTCTTCTCCTTTGCGCATTAACTCAGCCGACCTAGCCTCCCCTCACCTATATATACTTGCTTTTAGCCTCTTGTATCGACATCAAAATATCATAGACACAACTCTCTTCTTCTTTCAGTCAATAAACCGGAGCCACTTAGGTGGTCTCCTTGCTCTTTCTTTTCTTTTGCATCTTGTACATACTCGCATGTTTTAGATTAAGTATAGGGTTTTAGAGGTTTCTCTCTATGGGAGAGCCGCGGTTTAATTTCTATTACTCCGCCTACTTCCACTAGAACTATGAGATCCTCTCTACTCCTTTAGACTCGTTATTGAATCATGGATCTTTCAAAGAAGACATGACATGATGAGCCATCGAGAATCGGTTGTTAAAGAAAGGGAAACCTTATGGTTCACCATCTTTGTTCACACTTAAAGCTTGTTGATAGAGTAGCTAACTAGTGACTCGATCTAAGGTTGATATACTCTCCAAAAGCTTGTTATATCTCTGGTCCTAATATTTGATGGGCAATTCGTCTTAGGCTATGAGAGTAGACCTAAGGAGTTTTGTGAACAATCACTACCCTTTTGTATTGCATGTTTCACTCTTCAATGACCATGTGAAAGCTGAGTCCATTTGTTTAAGAAACATAGGTGGTCGGAGCCACAAACGTGGGATGACCACATCTTAGTGTTTTGAGTTCATAGAAATCGGATTTAACAAACTTTTCAATCGACTTGGCTTATGTCTTTTGCGGATTGTCCTTTGTTCAATAATTGTGTTTGTATAGTTTGCATTTTTTATTTAATCTTCCTTATAAAACAAAATACAAAAACCCCTTGCATATTATTGATTTAGCTTAACCAAATCTTTACAAATGTGTAGTGTGCAATTCGCATTCTCTTGTGGATCGACCCCTAAGTACTACAACAACATGTTGTGCACTTGCAACCATGTTTTGCTTAGGGTTTTTATTACTTGCATACATACCACACCCACGTCTGGCTATCAACGATGCTTAAATAATATCCTGATAGTTTTTACTCTGCAATTCGGAATCAACCTGAGAATTTCCCAAGGCCTAACCTTTGTCTCTTGAATTTAAACCTCATCAATCGATCACTTGCTGCTTTTATTTACTTGATATTTGCATTACATTTACATTCTTTCTCTCAGCTTGATTTGAATCTAGGAATTTACTGTGCGATCGATAGACGTTTGGATTCGATAACCCTATACACTACAACTGAATTGCTGTGCACTTGCAGTTATTTTAGGGAGAACTTTACACCTATCAATACCGCAAGTGCACGGGTCATAGTGTAGTAGGGTTATCGAACACAAGGAAGAGTGATCTCGTTTCAATTCTATGTTGAGTGATGAGTGGCTAGAACGGAGAATATGATTTGTGGTGATCTTGATATCAAATGAAAACAAGTGAGTAAGTAAATGAGTTTGTAAACAAGATGAGAAAGAAGTTAGGCAAAGGATAATCAATGGAAACACTCAATGAAATGACAAGATTGCATGGGATAAATTATAGACCTCCTTGAACTCACAACACTAAGGTATAGCCTTTCCACTTTCGTGGCTCCGGCCACTATGCTTAAACAAACTAATAGACTCAAATTTCGATGGTTATTACAAGTTATAAGCATGCATTAATCAGTGTTCAAGTTGTGATTGTTCATTAAGTTCCTTAGGTCGACTTTTGGAAGCCTAAGACACTTAGCTCATCAAATACTAGTTTTGGCAATACAACAAGCTTTTGGAGAGTGTATCAACCTAGAATCAAGTTGTTTAGGCGCACTTTCCTATCAACAAGCATTAAGAACAAGCAAAGATGAAGAACCAAAAGAGTAAATCCCGTTTTATGCAATCAAACAAGTCAAATCATATCAAGAGTCCATCGATCTCCCTCGGCCTAACAAGGGGATCTACTCGGACATACTAAGATCAAACAAGCAAGGCGAGATTGATATCATTATGAAAGTATGAAAAGAGATAAGGGATTGAAAGAGGCTTCTCTGATGAAGAACAAGTCGAATCTTTGATAACTTTCGATCCAAAGTACAAAAGAGAAAAGGAAAAGATAAAAGAACAAGAATGAGATGCGAGTGCAATGAGTTGAGCGGCGCCTCCTTCTTCCTTCTGGACTGCACACCACCTAGGGCTTCTCCTCCTCTACGACTGCTCTCTCTCTTGCACAGACACTCGCGGCTCTCCCCTTTAAGAGGCTAAAAGCGAGTATTTATAGGCTTGAAGTCGCTATGTTATTGAAGTGCCGGAAAAGGAAAGTTTCCGGTGAGCTGGATCAAGACTTTTACGACATGAATGGGCCGAGATAAGGCCAAGGAAACCACCAGAAATAGGCTAGGCCTATGTTAAGTTAAGACCAGGTCCATGACGCGGAATCCCGGGCTGTTTGTGACGCGGAATCCCGGATTGGACCTTCTTAGTGTTGTGAGTTCAAGGCGGTTTATAAACTATCCCATGCAATCTCTTGTCATTTCATTGAAGGTTTCCATTGATTTTCCCTTGCCTAACATCTTTCCCATCTTGTTTACAACCTCATTCACTTGCTCACTTGCTTTCCTTTGATTTTAGGATCACCCCACACTCATATCTTTGTTCTAGCTACTTATCACTCAACATAAACTTGAAACGAAATCTCTCTTCCTTGTGTTCGACCCCGACTTACCACGGCTGTGCACTTGCAGCTCTACCAAGTTGGGTTATAAATTGTATTAGTTTGAAGCATAAAACCCAACGCATCAAGCTTTTTGGCGCCGTTGCCGGGGAGGAGTTGCATTTCTTTCAAGTTTCTTGATTGATTTTTAGTCTAGTTCTTTTTATTTTTGCATTTCATTTTCTGTTTTTCATAAAACTCTAAAAAAAAACCATAAAAATTTTACTTAATCCTCTTTCTCAAGGTCCTTCTTAGGTGCATGACAAGAAGGTCCAATCCGGATAATACCATAGAAGAAGATCTTGACATTGACCAACTTGAAAGAACACTTAGGCGGCAAAGAAGAGAAAGAATGAATCAAGGCGGTGAAGCCGCGGCACAAGGTGGCCAACAACAAGCCCCTGACCAAGAACAACAACCACAAGCCCCTCATGTCTTACCAGAAGCCGGAGTTGACCAGCCAGCACAAGGAGCCGTGCCTCAACCTAATCCAAACGCTCCCGGTGTAGCCGATCAACCGCAGCCGCAACAACAACATCAACAACAACATCAACAACAACCGGAGCAACAAGACGCCGGTCAACCACCAAACCAGCATCATCAAAACCCCCATGGCGGTCACCAAGGGATGCCTCAAGCTCAACCACATGTGCCTCCAAGGAGAGCACAATTCGCTCAGCATCCAAGGCATCCGACTATGGGAGATTTTGATTCATCCGATGCATTCTTCTTGGATAGGAATCCAATCCGACCACCACAACCCCCAAGGAACGACTTTGAGATCAAGCCACAAATCATTGCCTTGGTGAAACAAAACCAATTCCATGGTTTGTCCACCGAACATCCACTTGACCATGTCGACACCTTTGAGGAGATATGTAGCACTACTCGGATCAATGGAGTGTCACCGGACTACTTCAAGTGCAAATTTTTTACCTTCTCTCTAAGTGACAAAGCACTTAGATGGGTAAAGTCTCTACCACCTCAATCCATTACAACATGGAATGAATACAAAGGAGCTTTCTTAAACCAATTCTACACCAAGCAAATATCAAACTCTATAAGGAGTAAGATATCCGGATTTAAGCAAGCACCAATGGAGTCTTTCTATGAAGCTTTGGAGCGCTTCAAGGAGTATGCAAGAGATTGCCCTAATCATGGCTTCTCAGAAGGTAACCTTTGGAACATCTTTTACAATGGTATTGATCACAAGTACAAGCTTTCACTTGACACCGCGAGCAATGGCAACTTCATGACCAAATCGGTGCCGGAGGCTAAGCTTTTGATCGAGAATCTTGCTGCAAGTGATTCCAATGCATGCCCTGAATACAATAGAGGAGTGAGAACCACAAGCTCATCATCGGAATCGGCTCAAATCATGGAGTTGAAGAACATGGTCTCACAACTACTAAAGAGCAACCGAGGAGTGCATGCGATTGAGGATGTCTTGGCCACTAATGAAGAGCCTCTCATGGAGTTTATGAGAGATGGAGCTGAAGAAAATCAAGAGGAAGTCAACTACATAGGAGGTAACTACGGTAATAGAGGATACAATCAGCCATTCCGCCCCCATCCCAATCTCTCTTACCGAAGCACCAATGTGGAGAATCCAAATGATCAAGTCTATCCGAGCCAAAACACTTATCAAGGAGGCCAAAACGCTTACCAAGGAGGACAATACCAGCCTAAGCAACAATTCTATCCTAAGGGAGTCTACCAAGTGAAGCAGCCACTCACTTTCCCCCAACGAGTTGCACCGGCTCAACAAGAAGAAAAAGTAGATGTGGCGGTTAAGAAATATATGGAGGAGCAAAGACAAGCTACCAAGAGCTTACATGAGAAGATGGATCACATGTTTGGTGATCTAAACAATAAGTTTGGGGCTTTGTCAACCCACGTCCAGAAGTTAGATGTTCAAGTCTCTCAAACAGCCGAGGCGGTTAAAAAGCAACAAGAGGCAAATCCGCAAAAGTTTTGTAGTGTTGTTTCATCCAAGGAGGATCTTCCAGCCATTGTCTCCGTACCATCTCAAGAAGAAGAAAGAGAAGATGAGCCTAAGGAGAGGTACAAACCAGAGAGGTACACATGGGAGTCAAGGCGAGCTTACAAGAGAAGGCTTGACAACAAGCCGTTGCTGAAACAAGGAGATCCCGGGAAGTTTGTTATCCCCGTTTGTATCAATGGATACCAACTCACCGATTGCTTGTGTGATAGTGGAGCAAACGTGAACCTCATGTCTCTTGCACTAGCCAAAGATTTGGGATTCAAATATTTCAAAGAGCCTAGGGTGAGAGTGGAGTTTGCGGATCTATCGAGCATGGAGCCTTATGGAGTGCTTGAAGATGTTATGCTAGAGATTGGGGAGAGACATGTCCCAACCGATTTCCAAATCATGGTATGGGAAGGATCAAAGAGGAATCAGCTGATTCTTGGTACCCCATTCTTAGCCACAGCCGGGGCGGTCATCAATTACATGAGAAACCAATTAACACTTGGTCATGTTCGGCAATATGTCTTTTTCCCAAGCGTAAACTTCAAACAAGCTCCAAGTACAGTCAAATTACCACCAGAAAGGAGCACATTCACGCCAAGAGAAGGAGCCGAGCAGCCAAGAAGCACCAAGAAGGGCGAGCCCTACCCTAAACCAAAAGAAGCGATGAAACCGTTGAAGCCGAAGCATGAGAATGTCTTCAAGGATATTCACTCGGTCTTGTCATCGTCTTTTAACAAACATGGAGCTGAAGAAGAACCTGACGGTGTGCCTAAGTCCTTTGCCAGCATAAGAATCCTTCTCCCAAAGGATCCGGACCCCAAAGATGAGCAAACCGCAAAGGAAAGACTCGGAAAAACCTTAAAACTTTTTCAGAGAGCTTTGGTATTTAAGGACGACATGGACGATGATCATGGAGAGCCCAAACCACCTCATGAGCCACCTGAACCAGAATGTGAAGACACCAAAGGGATCCCAAACCCTTTGGCCGATCATATTCGCACCTAACCGAACAAATAAAAACGGGAGTCAAGCTAGATGACTTTAAAACAAGCGCTTTGTGGGAGGCAACCCACACGGTATTTTTCTTTTCCTTTTTCATTTTTAGTTTTCACATCATTATTGCATGCATTTTGTTAGGATGAGAAACCAAGAGGAGACCAAACGAGAAGATGTCCCACCCATTCATCCCACCCTTGTCCAAACCGACACCAAGGAGCGGGCACAACCTGGGAATACTAAAGGAAGGAAGCAGAATCATTTCGGTCAAAGAAAATCACCACACGGTCGAGTAAAATCCAAGATATTCAGTCCGGCGTAATTCTCTCGACCAAACGGGTGCAACGGTGGACCATCTTGCCCTATCTCACAATCCGTGTGATCGAAGTCCACCAAACTTCACAGGCGACCAGACAATACCATATTGGTCGGCAAATCCAAAAGATAGGACGGAGAAATGTGAACGGATGAGGAGATACGCACGAATGCCACATCCGGTCGATGGCGGGTCACCGAAGGCCGACAAAAACCAAACTCAAGGCATGGAGACACCACCACCTGGAAATGGATTCTTGGAGCTTCAAAATCACGATTCCAAAAGAAAATCATGGAACGAACGAGCCAAATTCAAGGACGGTCAAAAATCTCTTCCCGGAGACGATTAGACCATGTTGTGAAGGAAGTCTCAAACCGCTCATCCATTTGACCTCAAACTTCACCAGTGCTCATAAACTATGAAGTTGGTCAGTGGAATTTCAAGCTCGGTCAGGAAATTCATCATCGTTTGGGCTGTGGTCTATTGCACCCTCTTCGGATCGTCCGGATGGCCACCAAATGATGAATCTCCCAAAACGCTCATTTGTTTGACCTGAAACTTCACCACTGCTCCTAAAATATATGATTGGTCGGTGAAATTAGAGATAGGTCGGCGAAATATTGACGGTCCGAGCTGTGGTCCAACACATCACCTCACGGCCATCCGAAGGATCCACCCGATACCGGATTTTCAACTCTGCTCGACCAAACGACCTGAAACTTCACCAGCGGCTCTAAAACATCATATTGGACGGTAAATTTTCAATCCCGTTCATGAAATTCTTAACGGTTTGTCATGTGGTTCATAGCACTCATTCCGGGTCGACCGAATGAGACGTACACGACCTAAATGCAAACCAAAGGATTTCGGGCCTTGACCTTCAACACTTACCAACCCATCCTGCCTACAGAGGAGCCCCAATCAGTCAAATGACCCTGATCTTCATAATAATTGGTCATCAATTGGTAACATCATTCTAACCTTTCCCTTTTTTTTTTCAAATTTATTATGTATTTCACCTCTCTTAATCTGATTTTTCTTACACCGGGACGGTGCAAGTTAAGTCTGGGGGGATTATACTAATAAGTTTGTTCATTTTGACATTTTTGTTTGCATTGTTTTCATCTCATCGAGTCGTTTTTATTGAGTCAAAACTTTTGTCGAGAATTATGACTTTATCTTGGACCTAACCGTTGTTTTGCATGCCTTTAAGTGACCATTGATCAGTATTTGGCAGTTTACTTCATCACATGTGCACCATGAGTGGATCGATCTACCAAAAACGTCCACATCTCCAAGGGCTTAAGAAGGATACATCTTTGACTCCTCACCTTAATGAACTTAACCTTCTCAGCTAGGGGCTTGGTTTTACAAAGGATACGACTCCTCATCCTCACCAAATAGTGAAAGTCTATGTGAGTTTGGTTTCCCCTCTCTCTCCCCTTCAATTTAAGAAAAAGCACCAAGGTCCAAGTAACCGGGGATTAGGTGGCAACCACCATCAATACTCGCGTCTATGGAAGACCCTTTGATCCAAGTAACCGGGGATTAGGTGGCTACAACCATCAATACTCGCGTCTATGGAAGATCCATCAAAAACCTCCACAAAGAGGAGAAGAAGTCGAATAAAAAAATACTATGCTACCCTAAAAAAGGGATGAATCGACTTAAGAAGTGAGAAGAGAGAGAGGTGAAACAAGAGCCAAGACATGTGCCTTATAAAAAGAGGATGAGTACGAGTCTATAACCCCTTTGTTCGATACTCCCTAGTTGAGACCACACCTTTAGAAACTAAAGGAGTCAAGGGTGGAGAATTTGGATGGCCTAAAGAGAAGTGGATTGCTTTGGGATGATTGCAAAACTCATGGTATGTACTCCCTTGTTCTTAATTCTAAATGCCATTGCTGTTTTATGCGGGTCACTAAGATAAATGTCGACATGGATTTCCAAAAAGATTTAAGAGTTCTCACGTTTTCAAACCTCTTTTCCTTTCTTAGTTTGCTTGAGGACAAGCAAAGGCTAAGTCTGGGGGAGTTGATATCATCATATTTTACATGTTTTCACTAAGTATTTATTGGTGTTTTCAAATGTTTTCAATAAGGTTCTATGCCTTTAGAGGTAGTTTTCTTGTATTTGTTGGCTTTGGAGTCTTAACAGGTTAAAACATCAAAAAGGATTCAAAAAGGAGCAAAAGAGCCTCAAACCATGATCCATGCAAGTTTCCAAGTCAAGAGCATCAATAATACTCCATTTGTCCGATTCTCGCATTTGGACAGAACCGGAGCATCCGAAAGATAACCGCGGCAAGGGGTCTTCCCGACGTCCAAAAATCATGATCTTGGTCTTGATGGATAAATATTTGAGTTATTCATCACGACGAAGTGGATTCAAGTCATTTGGATCAACCATAACGGAGATACTCTTTTTCTCCCAAGACGTGTCCGCCAGGAGAGTAAACGAAGCCCATGGAGACTTGGCGCCACCAAATGGCCCGGGATGCAGCGGCATGGACCTTTTCTCGACTTAACACAAGCCCAGCTTGCTTTTGGTGGTTTACTTGTCCTAAACCCGGTCCAATCATGTCGCAAATCTTCAGAGTCGGTTAACCGGAAAGTTTCCTTTTTCAGCACTTCAAAACCCTAGCGACTTCAAGCCTATAAATACAATGTTTTTAGCCTTTGGAGGAAGAGAGCCGTGAGTGTATTGTGCAAGAGAGAGAGCAGCCGTCAAGGAGGAGAAGCCCTAGGTGGTGCGCCGTCCAGAAGGAAGAAGGAAGGCGCCGTTCAACTCTTGCACTCGCATTCATCTTTGTTCTTTCATCTTTTCCTTTTCTCTTTTGTACTTTGGATCGAAAGTTATCAAGGGATTCGACTTGTTCTTCATCAGAGAAGCCTCTTTCAATCCCTATTCTCTTTTTATACTTGCATAATGATATCAACCTTGCCTTGCTTGCTTGATCTTACTATGTCCGAGTAGATCCCCTCGTTAGGCCGAGGGAGATCGATGGACTCTTGATATGTTTTGACTTGTTTGATTGCATAAAACGGGATTTACTCTATTGGTTCTTCATCTTTGCTTGCTCTTATTGCTTGTTGTTAGGAAAGCGCGCCTCAACAACTCGAACTTAGGTTGATACACTCTCCAAAAGCTTGTTGTATTGCCGAAACTAGTATTTGATGAGCTAAGTGTCTTAGGCTTCCAAAAGTCGACCTAAGGAACTTAGTGAACAATCACAACTTGAACATTAACTAATGCATGCTTATAACTTGTAATAACCATCGAAAGTTGAGTCTATTAGGTTGTTTAAGCATAGTGGCCGGAGCCACGAAAGTGGAAAGGCTATACCTTAGTGTTGTGAGTTCAAGGCGGTTTATAAACTATCCCATGCAATCTCTTGTCATTTCATTGAAGGTTTCCATTGATTTTCCCTTGCCTAACATCTTTCCCATCTTGTTTACAACCTCATTCACTTGCTCACTTGCTTTCCTTTGATTTTAGGATCACCCCACACTCATATCTTTGTTCTAGCTACTTATCACTCAACATAAACTTGGAACGAAATCTCTCTTCCTTGTGTTCGACCCCGACTTACCACGGCTGTGCACTTGCAGCTCTACCAAGTTGGGTTATAAATTGTATTAGTTTGAAGCATAAAACCCAACGCATCAAGGAGCACACGGTTCATTTGAGTATGGTCATGAAGCGGTTGACAGATTATCAGTTGTTTGCCAAGCTTAGTAAGTGAAGCTTTTGGCAAAGGGAGATTGGCTTCTTAGGCTATGTAGTTGCAGACACACCCTCAATCCTACTATCCATACCTGCGATCTTAGAATTTTATTTTGTTCGACCATACGGTCAGGAAAAAGGATCTGAACATTAAGTTGGCCTAGAAAAATGTGATGAATCCGAATGTACTAAAAGGAATGAGCTGGATCGACTAAGTGATCGATGGTTATGAGCTGGTTCGAGTGGATGGTCGAGAGACTTAGACTATGATAGAGCTGGATCAGTCAGTTGATCGAGACAGTTGGATTCCAGTCGACCAAGATGAGTTTTATACGATCAAAAGTGGACTTGGTCGAATAAAAGTGGTAGGCGTTCGGACCAGACGGTTACTGGTCATCATATAATTAATATTGATCGAAGGGAATTGTATTATGATCGACGAAATAAGACTAACTCATTCGGCGGGAACGGTTATCGACTGAAAACTTATGTGCTTCGATCAGATTGAGCGGGAACAGTTACTGGGTCGATCAAACGTGCGCGTTTTACTTAAACAGTGGTTATTCAGCGGTTTATCGATCTTTATCGTGTTAAGGTCATTTCTGACCATTTACAGTCGTGAATTTCAGAAAGTGATCAAGAGAGAAAGAGCGGTTATCGAGCGAAACACAGTTTGGTTGAGAGAAGTAAGATCTGATCAATAGAAAGAGAGTCTTGATTAATACAAAGGAGATTCTATCGATAGGAAGGAGATTTGATCGAGCGGACTTGATAGAAGGGCTGATTCAAAGGTTCTGTGTCGACCGATCTATTACTGTTCGAGAGTTTACCGATCAGCTTGTAGCCGCAGACGGTTATTTGTTACTGTGGTCGAAGGAAAAGTTATTGGAAACCGATTTCACCGACAGGAACTGATCAAAACGGAATAAAAGTTATCAAGGTGAGTGCATGACCGAAAGTTATTGGATAGCGATCGTTTTCTTGCATAAATTCACTTAGTCATTGATTGCTACATTGATTGACTGAATGCTTATCGTAAAACTGTTGTTTGATGTGTCTGGATGATAGAGTGATCGACCACTTCAGATAATCATGCACGATAAGCGACTGTGGTTGATATAGCATTACTGATTCTATGAATGGACTGTTTGAAAGCGATTTATGTATTGTGACTTTGTAACATCCCCGATCCTTACTAGGATCGACGGGATGGACCATGGTCGGGAAGGAATGAGAAATGGCCGAAGAAAAGAGGATACTCGTTCCATGGTCCGGAAATGGCTGTGTCTGGGAAAGAAAAAGGACTTAGCGTGGGAGAAAGAAGAAGTGAGCAGCAACCAGTTGGATGACCGAGCTAGGTTAGCTGGGTCAGCTCGACCAGCTGGTGGATAGCTCAGTCCAGCTAGGTTGAGTGTTCGATAGCTGAGTCACCTCGGCCCAGCTAGTGACTGGCGGTGACTGGCCGAATCGGTGAAATGATCGAAAAGGTACCCATGGTCGGTTGGTCGGACCATTGCGACCGTAACGAACGGGCGCGGTTGATAAGAAGGATTGATCACGTACGGTTATAGTTAGGCGAATTAGTTAGGCATGATTGGCCAACGGAATGGATACGGTCGGTCATGCAAGGATGGAACGGTTGGTCTAGATAGGCGTGGTCGACCAACAGAATTGATACGGTCGACCACACGTGGTGTCATTGATGGATACAGACTAATCTTAGCCAACCAGACTAAGGCTCGGTCCAGAACCTCAAGGATGGTTTGCGGTTCCGTTTAGCCGTTTGAAAGTTAGGAAATATGGGTTATAAAGGGGAATTACGGATCATGAGCATATATATCAGTAGGAGACATAACCGCTCATTAAGTGATGTAGAATACTTATGTCTCTTTCGTTTTACAGGACAAGATGGTGATCGTGATAAGGTCTAGGCGCGCGAGACCGATTGCTGTGCGGATGTGTGGTATATTAGGCTGTATGGATAGGATCTGAAACGCTCCGTCCCGGCCTCGCCCGGCCGCGGACGGCGGGTTCCCCGGTTCGCGCCTTGCTCCAGGCCGAACCTCCCGGCTCACAGCCGTTACCATACAAAATCCCCTCTTCGAGGCCTGATCGCCGGTCTAATATGATTATAACGATAATACGCAGCGGAAAATATCAAATTCTATCTAAGGCTATATGCCTTTCCAACCTTAGTCTAATTCCGACTAAACACTTGCTGGTCTGATCATCTTTCTACCTCGGACAGTCTATGCGACTTCCGATCAGTTTATAGATCGATACTAGACTCAGTCAAGTCCTTCAACCTAGCATTGTTCGTTCCATTCCCCTAGACCGTTCTATCAAGATCTAGGCAATCGTAAACCGTTCTGTTCCACAGTCGTGAACATACCTTAGCCATATCGCAGATATTGGTCCACCATTGATCCTCGTTCTGGTTGCCTCCGATTGATCGTGTATCCACACTGATCGCATCTCCTGATCGAATCACACTTGATTCGTTTCATGATAAACCAGGTCCCCGTCTTTACTTAGTCATACAACCAACCAACCCCGCTGACTTAAGTTTAGATCGAAGAGGCATCATGCCCATGGATCGGCTAGGGTCGTCCGCTTAGGATCGCCCATTCGTCCATGTCCGTTTATCCAGACAGACCGCGATCATTCCCTGATCCGGCTATCACCTTTTAACCAAGTCATGATCTACACCGATCATGTACAAGGTTAGGCCGACTATGTCTCAGTCCGTAACTGAACACAATCGTACCATATATCCATCTGATGGTTCGTGCCCAACCATCTCTTGATCGTCTGTATGATCGCACCAACCACTTGGTCGATCATTCCAAACCGGTAGCCGATCGTTCTAACGTTCGGTGACTGATCCGACTGTCCGGTCATCGATCCATCCTTATGACGATCGATGAAACCACTCGGACCTGATCATTATCGCTCACGCCCGTTCACGTGATCGATCTGATTCGCGTCCCTTTGACCCATTTGCACCGTTCGGTCATATCCCTGGCCAGAACGTGCATTGGTCGATCATCCCATCACACCACCAATTCATTCTCTTGGATCGTGGTCCGGTCCATCATTACGATCGATCGTATCGTTCGTCCGATCCATCCTTACGGTCGACTGGTTCTATCGGAACCATCAACCATCCGCGTCCGATCATTAACCGTGATCCACCCGAACACCAACCGTGTTCTGTCCGAACACCAACCGTGTTCTGTCCGAACACCAACCTCGTTACGTCCGAACACCAACCGTGATCCATCCGATCACTAACCGTGTTCCACCCGAACACCAACCGTGTTCCGTCCGAACACAAACCGTTGCCGATCGATCAACCGTCCGGTGATCGATCCAACTCTCATCCTTCTGACTCATTCGCACCATTTGGTACGGTCGATCACTCCATCGGTTTCCGTGCATCGATCGTTCGGCGGACTGCACCGACCCCACGGCCAGTCTCACCGACGATCGTACTCCGCTCGTTCGGCCGACTGTACCGACCCCACGGCCAGTCTCACCGACGATCCATACAACCTTACGGATGATCGCACCCGTTCACCCGGTCGATCGCGCCCGTTCGTTGTGAGGTTGATCAACCATCCGTGACCAACCGTTTATCCGATCCCATCACTCCGACCGTTCCCCGGTCGATGGAATCGTCCATCCGATTGGATCTGCCGATTCCTCGACTCGAATCCAGACGCCACGGTTAACCACCGTTCGGCCGACTGGTTCGATTGATATACCAACCGTTGGCGATCGATCACACCGTTTGGTGTTCGATCCCAACCGTTCTGTGGCTGATCAATCCGTCGGGCCACCAACTGGGATCCCACCGATCACCGCTGTGATCCGTCCGATCACAACCTATGATACCTCCGATCCCTGACTGTGATCTGCCGATCACCGACTGTTATCCGTGCGGCCACCGACTGTGATCCATTCCGCCACCGACTATGGTCCGTTCGGCCACCGACTGTGGTCCGTTCGGCCACCAACTGTGGTCCGTTCGGCCACCTATCTTTTTTTGGTGTATTTGTGCCTTAGGCGTGGTTCACATGTATCATGAATCATGGATCGCGATTTCGCCCCCATGGCCTTGTATATATAGACTCGACCACCGAACAGTCGTAACTGTTCGTGGCCAACCGTCCAGCTATTGCACCCGTTCGGCCAGTAACCGCCACACTCTACCCGAGTGTGGGTAGCTCAGCTACCGAACACTCGACCTAGCTGACCGGAGCTATCCACCAACTGGTCGAGCTGACCCAGCTGACCTAGCTCATCCATCCAGCTGCCCTCAGCTAGTTTTCAGCTGCCTTCTTCTTCTTCCTTACACGCTAAGTCCTTTTCTTTTCGGACTTAGCCATTTCCGGACCAAGGAACGAGTTCTTTATTTTCTTCGACCATTTACTCATCCGTTCCCGACCATCGTCCATCCCGCCGATCCTAGCGAGGATCGGGGATGTTACAACCACTTAGTCCCATATGATCCGACTAAGTCATTTGGTTCGTTTCTTGACCTTGACTAAGTCGTTCCCGATCATTCCTCTATACATAACTTGTTCTCGGCCAACCCAAGGCCTGAACCAAGTAAGTCTTTTCCAAAACAAATCGACCCTCTATCCCGAGCCGGGATAGGGATGTTACAGGATCGAACACTTGTAATATCTTATAGCAAACTCTCATGTTGTATCAAATCTTTTATCATATTAATAAAAATACAGCCTTTGTCTCTAATATGTTTACATATCAACTCTATACTTAGTGAATCTCAGAATGACCGAATATAAATGAATAATGTTAAGGAATGGGCCTAAAAATGAGTAAGGGACAGTCGGAACACTTAGTGGTTCGATCGGGTGCAAACCTCTCGGTTTAGTATATGGGACGGGATGTGCCAGGTTGGTATCAGAGCATGCTTGCTTCGAGGACGGTTACGTTGGGTTAGGGTACACCACACATGTCGGGAACAACGGCTCGCGCTAGGTCTGCTTGTCTGAAAAGATTGATCACGGTTAGGGGAAAACTGAGTTGTTGATATTTCAGGGTGCAAAGGATAACCAACCAAGAAGGGTGGAAAGGACGCGGTCAATCCTAACCAAGAGAAGGCTGCAAAAAGAGGGAACAAATGTGCTGATGGCCTAGCTGGTCTTGAGACTGGGTAAACAAGTGCAACGCCTATGGCATAGGCCACGTTTTTCCCGCCTCCGACTAATGACCCGGTGAGCCGGAAGGGTCAATAGCAACCACGGCTTGAGGAATTGGAGGATGATGAGGATGAGAGCTATGAGAGAGATTCGTCGCTTCGGCTGGACGGTGATGCGCGGACAACCAGACGCACACGCTAGACTGACATTCCCTCCGAGATGGAGATATGGGCTATGATGCAGAAGTTCATGAGCCAACTGGAGGTGTTAACACAAGCGGTTACACCGACTGAACATCCGACTGTGGGACAGTCGACCGGGGCTCGCAATTCTGTGCCAATAGATGGAGAGCAAGCCGGCAGTGTTCCGGAGGTGGTCGAGATTGAACCACTGCCAGTGAGGACTGGCCGAAAGGTGGATTATCTGAGCCTTTTGGACCATGTCTCACGTTTGGGGATGAGGCACTTCAAGGGAAGTGCAGACTCGACAGGGGCGGACGAGTGGAGGTGCCGGCTCACAAGGAACTTCTGATCCACTCGCTGCCCGGAGGACTACAAGAAGGATATTGCGGTCCACTTCCTGGAAGGAGACGCGCATAACTAGTGGTGGTTGCATAGACACCTTTGCTGATTTTGGAAGCCGAGTTCAAGGGGAAGTACTTCGCCGCCGAGGCATGGAATCGACTGGAGGCCAAGTTCTTGGACTTTGTCCAAGGCAAGAGATCGGTCAGGGAGTATGATGTAACTCCACCCAAAACCGGAACACAGAAGTAAGATCGACTATGGAATGATAGCGGGTTGATTTGCGGAATGATGAAAGGGGGGGGGTGATGTGGATCAGGTTTTACCCAATCATAAACTAGATACCGCAAGTGCACGGATCATAGTGTAGTAGGGTTATCGAACACAAGGACCGGAAAGCTACACTATGAGTTTATGAGATTAAAAGTTAGCTAAAACTATAATATGGGGTTTGGCTTTAGGGCTGTGAACAGTGACAAAAATAAATATTAGCAAGCTTAAAATCAAGTAAAATAACTAAACCAAATCAATAGGGGAAGCATTGGGCATAAGAGAATTCATAGGTCATCATGGATTTGTTATTTCGGATAGTTAAACAAAGAATCAATAGATATGGTAAAGAACTTGAACTATGAATGGATAATTAACTTACTCCCGCAATGTCAATTAATATGTTTAAGCAACCTAAGATTACTCTACTCCCATAGGTAATCAAGTGGTTAAACAAGCAAAAATAGTCCAACTTCGATATGTTCACAAAGCATCATAGTTCTACTCCCGTAGGTTATGGTGAATTGATCATCTAAATTATTTCAAGTGATTTATCAAGCTTTCGGAAGGTAAATCAACTCTAGGGCAGTAGCAAGATGTTCAGTCAAATCTATAAGCATTAAGTACAAATCAAGATGAGGAGCTCTATCAAAAATCCGAAATCTAACAACCTAGCCACCAATCCATGAATCCCTTGAAAACTCTTAAGCCCAACAATGAAACTACTCAACCATGATGCAAGCAAACAAGCAAGAGATGTATGAAAGCATTATGTGAGTATTAAAAGAGATAAGGGATGAAGAAATCTTCTCTATTGAAGAACAAATTCGAATCTCTCCCTTGAAACTTTCGGGTTCAATACAAAATAAAAGAAAAGGAAAAGATGAAAAGAGTTTAAGGATTTGTGTGTGTGTGTGCCTTAGATCCTGAGAAGCGCCTCTTCTCTCTGCTCCCTTCAGCACTCCAGGATGGCTCTCTCTCTGTCTCTGACGGCGCACACGCAGCTCTCCCTTTCGTGAGGCTAAAAAGCTTGTATTTATAGGGTTGAAGTTGCTAGGTTTGTGAAGTATTGAAAAAGGAAACTTTCCGGTTAACCGGCCTTGATGATTTGCGAGGTGATTGGACCGGGTTCAGGACAAGTAAACCACCAAAAGCAAGCTGGGCTTGTGTTAAGTCGAGACAGGGTCGATGCCACGGAATCCCGGGCCGTTCGTGGCACCAAGTCTCCATGGGCTTCGTTTCCTCGCCTGGCGGACACGTCTTGGGAGAAAACGAGTTTCTCCCTGATGGTTGATCCAAATGGCTTGAATCAACTTCGCCGTGATGCACGACTCAAATATATATCCAGAAAGACCAAGATCATGATTTTTGGACGTCGGGAAGACCACTTGCCGCGGCCATCTTTCGGATGCTCCGGTTCTGTCCAAATGCGAGAATCGGACAAATGGAGTTATTTTGATGCTCTTGACTTGGAAACTTGCATGGATCATGGTTTGAGGCTCTTTTGCTCCTTTTTGAATCCCTTTTTATATTTTAACCTGTTAAGACTCCAAAACCAACAGATACAAGAAAACTACCTCTAAAGGCATAAAACCTTATTGAAAACATTTAAAAACATGAATAAATATTAAGTAAAATCATGCAAATTATGGATATATCAACTCCCCCAGACTTATCTTTTGCTTGTCCCCAAGCAAACTAAGCATGGAAAAGAGGTTTGAAAACATGAGAACTCTTAAATCCTTTTGGAAATCCATATTGACCTTTGTTTTAGTAATCCACACAAATCAGCAGCGGCATTGAGAATTAAGAACAAGGAAGTACATACCATGAGTTTTGCCATCCAAATTCGCCACCTTTGACTCCTTTAGTTTCTAAAGGTGTGGTCTCAACTAGGGGATATAGATCAAGGGGTTTAGGAACTCTTACTCATCCTCTTGTGTTTAGACACTTGTCTTGGCTCATGGTTCACCTCTCTCTCTTCTCACTCCTTAAGTCGATTCATTCCTTTTTTAGGGTAGCATGGTATTTTTTTATTCGACTTCTTCTCCTCTTTGTGGAGGTTTTTGATTGATCTTCCATAGACGCGAGTATTGATGGTTGTAGCCACCTAATCCCCAGTTACTTGGATCAAAAAGTCTTCCATAGACGCGAGTATTGATGGTGGTTGCCACCTAATCCCCGGTTACTTGGACCTTGATGCTTTTTCTTAAATTTGAAGGGGAGAGAGAGGGGAAACCGAACTCACATAGACTTTCACTTATTGGTGAGGATGAGGAGTCATGCCCTTGTAATGCCAAGCCCCTAGCCGAGAAGGTTAAGTTCGTTAAGGTGCGGAGTCAAAGATGTATCCTTCTTAAGCCTTTGGAGATGTGGATGTTTCTGGTAGATCGATCCACTCATGGTGCACATGTGGTGAATTAGACTGCCAAATACTGATCAATGGTCACTTGAACATAGACACAACAATGGTTAGGTCCAAGATAAGGTCATAATTCTCGACAAAAGTTTTGACTCAATAAAAATGACTAAATGAAAAGAAAAATGATGCAAGATGAAATGTCAAAATGAACAAACTCATTAGTATAATCCCCCCAGACTTAACTTGCACCCACCCGGGGTAAGAAAAATCAGATTAAGAGGAGAAAAATATGTAATAAATTTGAAAAGGGAAAGTTTAGGATGATGTTACCAAGTGATGACCAATTGTTATGAAGATCAGGGTCGGATAACTGAATAGGGCTCCTCTTTAGACATGATTGGTCGGTGAGTTTTGAATTTCCAGGCCTGATTCTCGCCGGTTGGCGTTCTGGTCGAGTTGGGCTCATTTGGTCGACCCGAGAAGAGTGCCATGAACCACAGCTCAAACCGTGAAGATTTTACTGACCCATATTGAAATTGCATAGACCAACCTCATATTTTAGGAACACTGGTGAAGTTTGGGGTCAAACAAACGAGCAGTGTGGGAGATTCGTCATATGGTGGTTCATTCGGTCGACCGGATGATAGTTCAATAGTCCACAGCTCGAATGATAAAGAATTCTCTGACCTATCTTGAAATTCCATCGACCAACCTCATATTTTATGGGCACTGGTGAAGTTTGGCGCCAAACGAACGAGCGGATTGAGAGTTCCTTCACAAAGTGGTCAATTCGGCTCCGGGAAGAGTTTTCTTGACTTCTTTGGGATTGGCTCGTTCGTTCCTTGATTGTATTCTGAAATAATGATGTTGAAGCTTCAAGTATCCATTTCCAGCTGGTCGTGTCTCCATGCCGTGATTTTGGTTTTCGTCGGCCTTTGGTTACCCACCATTGACTGGATGTGGCATTTGTGCGTATCTCCTCATCCGTTCACATTCCTCCGTCCTATCTTTTGTATTTGCCGACCAATATTGTATTTTCTGGCCGCCGGTGAAGTTTGGTCGACTTTGGACACACGGATTGTGAGATAGGTCAAGTTGGTCCTCCTTGTCACCCGTTTGGCCGAGAGAATCACGCCGGATGGAATATCTTGAAATGTACTCGATCGTTTTGTGATTTTCTTTGACCGATGTGATTCTGTTTCCCTCCTTTAGTATTCCCAGGTCGTGCCCGCCCTATTGGTGTCGGTGTTGACAAGGGTGGGATGAATGGGTGGGACATGTTTTTGTTTGGTCTCCTCTTGGGTCTTCATCCTAACAAAAATGTTATCCATGCAAAAATAGTGTGAAGAAAATGAAAAGGGTTTTCTGCAATTTAACCCTCCAATTCACTTTTGTTTGCAAATCAACCCTCAACTCTACAAAAATGCAAGTCAACCCGTGATGTTCGAGTCAAACCGCTATATGGTCCGCGGTTTTAGAATAACAAAAAACGCAAAGTTTTAGAATAAGAAAGTGAATCACAATTTGAGGGAAAAAGAACATAAATTAGGTTCTTCATAATCGATGAAATTGAAGAGAATTATATGATTCCAAACCGAAATTGAAGCTTCGTTTAATATTTTGACAAAAGAAAACATACGCATAGCTTGTAATAGTTTGACATAAACAAAACAAAAGCAAACGCAAATAAGACAGACTTAAAAGAAAACAGAAGTTTGATAGAGTTAAAGCATATCACTTCTTTGTACTTTTCCCACGACCACGAGCAGCCAACTTCTTCTTTTCTCTTGCTTTGTAGAGACTACTTGGGAGGATGGTGTTGTCACTTGTATCAGTCACACGTGCACCAACAGAGATGTAGTCATCACCAGTAAGAGAGCTTGTAAAGAGACCGAATCCTTCCTGCATCAAATAAATCAAATACGTTAACATATCTAATTCATAAAATACATCTTTTTAGATATAACAACACTAGTTAAAGCCTCTTTATATACCTTTTTATCACTCAACACTAGTCAACCAAACTTGAAACAAGAAAAGTGTATCACCATGTAAAAAATGCAGAGAGTTTTATAGTAATTACCCTAGGTAGATGTACTGGTCCTGTATCATAAATAGGTTCTTGTCTAGTAGTAGGGTTCGGCTGGGAAGATGAAGCTCCATAAAACTGGCTTTTACGAGGTCTTCCCCTTTGCTTCTTTGGGAGAGCTGAAGAAAGGCTTGGAAGATCTTCCATTGGCTGACTTTGTACAACAAACTGAGAAGATCTTGGCGGTGCTTCAGAAGATGAGCCGGCTATAACCGGTGCCTGGGAAGATGCTGTACGTGTAAGAGGTTTTATCCTTGGCCTCCCAGCTGGTTTTTTTGGCGGTTTAGGCACTAGTGTATTCTTACAATAGAGCTTGTTATGTCCTTCTTGTCCACAGAGACTGCAATGCTGTGTCAAGAATAAACAAAGGTTAGTTTTTTTTCATCATAAACTACTATAATAGAGAATAATAAACTTACAATTTTAGTTCCTCGCTTAGGAATAGTTCCTGGTCTTTTTTCACCGACTTCTCTCTTTCTTTTCTTCCCCGGAGGTCTCCCAGGAGGTCTCTTATATGCTGGTGGATTTACCCTCACATCAGTAGTCTTATCCCACATATTCATCCCTCCAACACCCCTCAAACCAATACCATAGCAGGCTCTCAGCTTCTCTATAGTGAACCATCTAGAAAGCAAGCTATTTGGATCTTTATTACCTTTCTTCTCCATACGAAGAGCAGAGAGCATATGGCAGCAAGGGATACCACTGACTTTGTACATCCTACAGCTGCAACCGATTTCACCTCTCATCCACACTACAAACCTATCATTAAAGTATCCAACCTCGTACTCTCCCAACCCACAACTCAAAGGGACACAATCCTTTGTTCTGTGAATTTGTTGGTCTAACAAAGCCTTTGCTCTAGGAGTGTAAACGCCTTTTGCTTTCTCTGCCTCAGACCGTTTCTTATCATTAGAAGTCATCACACTTGTCCTTATGTCTTCAAGCATTTCCACCACGGGTTTTGTTCTTGCAATCCTAATAGCTGCATTGAATGATTCGCCCAAATTGTTTTCAACGGCATCACATGTTGAAAACTCACTGAAAAATGCCCTGTACAGAGAAAAAATTAACTTGTTAAGTTGCTGGTCTAAGAAATGAAATAATGAATACAATAAAGTTTAACTAAAGAAGAATGACATACCTTGACCACGGACAGTAAACAGACAGCTTCAGGTCATCATAAGCAGCCTGAGAAAGTTGTTTCAGTTCTTCCATCTTCCTATTAAAGGCTGCAGGATAGTAAGAATCTGCAGCAGCCCAAAATAAGTCCTCAAAATCTGCTCCAGAATGTTTTTTTTTTCCAGTTGGCATGAACATGTCTTGCACAAAGACGATGTTCTGCATATGGGAGCACATGTTTCACCGCTCCAATCAACCCTTTACACTGATCACTAGCCAATGTCAACCCATTCCCGGTTTCAAGACCCAAATCTTCTACCAAATGTTCAAAAAACCACTCCCAATTTGGCTTATTCTCTGTATCGACAATGGCCCAAGCTATTGGAAACATTTGATCATTTGGGTCTCTTCCACAAGCCACTAACAAGATCCCAGTCATCCTCCATTTCAGAAATGTTCCATCAATATGAATTATTTTTCTACATGCTGCCTTCCATCCTTCTTTGAGACTATGAAAACAAGCATAAAACCGTTTGAATTTGCCCTCACTTACCTCACATTCAACTGTGGATCCAGGATTCGTTTTCTTCAACTCAGCAATATAGTCAAAGATTCTAGCAAACGACTCTGCTTGCTCATCATCAAATATTTGCAAGCACCGTAAACGTGTTCTCTCACATATAGTCTCTGCCACATTGATGTTGCGTTTCATGAGCTTCTTCTGCAGTTGTTTTGCAGAGACATGTGGATTGATCCTATATTCTTCAAGATAAATGTCTGCAATACGAGCATTGGTCAGAAGTGAGATTTTTCCTTGCCAAGTGCAATTATGCTCATCTTTGAAAGATCTGACAACTGCTCTAATACTGCTGCTGTTGATGGTCGCCGAAATCCTCCATGGACACGTCTTGTCTGAGCATATAGCCACTACACGCTTACTGTCTGACTTATCATACTTGATGTCTCTCCTCTTTCTCACAGCATATCGAGTAATAGCACTTTTAAAGCTTTCTAAAGACTGATATTCTTGGCCTAGCCTAAAGTTTCGATACTTACTATCATCTAACACTACCAGAGCATCAGCCACATCACTTTCACTACTACTCTCAATCTGCTCTTCATTCTCTACAATTTCTGTATCACCATGCTCACCCTCAGCCACAACATCAGCCACATTACTTTCACTATTGCTATCATGATCACTGTTATCTAAGTTTCCATCATTGCTACCTAAGTGCCTGCCAATATAAGGATCATCTTCTCGAACAACATATAATGTCATAGCTCCTGAACCGAGAGCATAATGTATCACTTTTCTTAGCATATCATCATCATCGATGTCTTCTCTCTTGTCAGGCGTTTCTGGTGGAAACCATGACACCTTACTCATGTTCTCTTCGTACCCGTAGATGTTCTTAACATACATGGAAATAGAGCTCAAGCTAAAAGTTTCAGAACACAGCGTACCCACTTTCTCTCCCTCTCCGCCATGGTATAAACCATCACTCGACCAATACCCACCAACAAACAAGAACAAATCGAAGCTGCAATGCAAAATTTCAAAATTTAAAAACCATAAATTCGAATACAAACCCAGGAAAATGCAAACAATACACAATCATATACTTACCTCAATCGTTCAGACATCTCTGTTTTTCTATCTCCCCAACCAATTCGTAACACTTTGAACCAGACTCCTAAATCGAAGAACACTCGCAGATCAAAAGACACTCTCGACTTGAGCCTGAAACTTGAATCAAAGGATCCTCTCAACTTGAATCAAAATCCTGAACGAAAGACACACACGAACCTAACCCAATGACTGAAACGAACTCATCATCAACCAGAACGATTTGCCTCTCGAAATATTTTTTCCCAGAATATGTAACGTCTGATGCACGAACAGCGATTTAGGTTTTTGTGTTTTTAATGTCTTGTAGTTTTTGTGTTGTAAAAACTACACAAACTTCTCAACATGTTGGCGTTTTTTGTTATTCTAAAACCGCGGGCCATATAGCGGTTTGACTCGAACATCACGGGTTGACTTGCATTTTTGTAGAGTTAAGGGTTGATTTGCAAACAAAAGTGAATTGGAGGGTTAAATTGCAGAAAACCCAAATGAAAATGGAAAAGAAATATACCGTGTGGGTTGCCTCCCACAAAGCGCTTGTTTTAAAGTCATCTAGCTTGACTCCTTTCTTTTTAGGCATGAGGTGCATCGGTTAAGAGAATGGTTTCTCTCTCATCCTTCTCAATGTTTGCAAGATATGGCTTAAGTCTTTGTCCATTGACAGTGAAATCACCACCATTCCGGTTCCATAGCACAACAGAACCATATGGTTTCACTTCTTTGATCCTAAATGGTCCAGACCATCGCGACCTAAGCTTTCCGGGAAAGAGTTTCAGGCGTGAGTTAAAAAGGAGAACCTGGTCATTGGGAGAGAACGTCTTGGGGACTATCTTCTTGTCATGATATGCTTTTGTTCGCTCCTTGTAGATCCTAGAATTTTCATAGGCATTATGGCGAATTTCATCCAACTCATTCAATTGAATCAAGCGCCTCTCCTTTGCTGTCTTGATGTCGTAGTTCAGCTTCCTTACTGCCCATTCCGCCTTATACTCAATCTCAACAGGAAGATGACAAGCTTTTCCATAGACAAGGTGAAAAGGAGTTGTTCCAAGTGGGGTCTTGAATGCGGTTCTGTATGCCCAAAGAGCATCATCAAGCTTTACAGACCAATCCTTTCTTGTCATTCCCACTGTCTTCTCTAAGATCCTCTTGATTTCTCTGTTTGAAATCTCTACTTGTCCACTTGTTTGAGGATGATAAGGGGTAGCAACCTTGTGCCTCACTCCATTTTTCTTCAGAAGATTTTCAAAGACTTTGTTGATGAAATGAGATCCTCCATCACTAATCACAACTCGCGGGATACCAAATCTTGGAAAAATGATTGACTTGAATAGCTTTATCACCACCTTGGAGTCGTTTGTAGGGCTGGCTATGGCTTTTACCCACTTAGAAACATAATCCACAGCAACAAGGATGTACTTGTTTCCATAAGAAGAAGGAAAAGGACCCATGAAGTCGATTCCCCAAACATCAAAAACCTCGACCTCTTGGATGAAGTTTTGTGGCATCTCATTCCTTTTGCTGATGTTCCCTTGTCTTTGGCAAGCATCACACTTAGATATGAAGGTATGGGCGTCCTTAAACATGGTAGGCCACCAAAACCCAGCTTGCAATATCTTAGCAATGGTCTTGTTAGTAGCAAAGTGTCCTGCATAGTCGGAACCATGACAAGCAAAGAGAACTCCTGGAATCTCGTCTTCTGGAATGCATCTTCTAAGCACACCATCAGAACAATGTTTATAAAGATAAGGATCATCCCAGAAGTACCTTTTAACATCGCGCAAGAACTTCTTTTTCTTGTAGCCAAAGAATTGAGGTGGTGGAATCTCAGCAGCAAGGTAGTTGGCGATGTGTCTATACCAAGGAGATTCATATGGTGCTGGTCTTGGTGGTGCACTAGGTCGTGCCTCAAGCTTGAAAACATCCCATGTATGAATTCCATGATGATCTTGAGTAGTCAAACTTGAACTATTGTCACTTGAAATGATTTGGCACTCATCTTGTGTCGGCTTGGAGACATCATAAGATATAATGTAGAGAGCTTCTTGAGGGACGTCTTGGGACCTTCTAATGTCATCTCCAAGGTCTAAACTTGCTCTCTCTTCATTGTAGACGGTTGTGCAGCAAGAAACTTCAGTAGAAACTGCATGATAGAAGACTTTCTTCTTGATTTCCGAGAAAGAGACTTGTCCCTTGCGAAAATCAACTATAGCTCCCACGGTTTTGAGAAAAGGAGTCCCAAGAACCAGTGACATTGAGTGCTCATCTTGCATCTCTATAATGTGAAAGTAAAGGGGGACAAGACAACCTCCCACTTGCATCTCCAAATTACGCACAAACCCATATGGAGTTGTGCTAGAAGCATCTGCAAACTTGAGTATCTTTCTGGGAGGCTCCATCTCTACAATCCCCAGCTTCTTTGCTATGGTTTTAGGCATGAGATTCACTGTAGATCCTGTATCACACAAAGAGTCTATAAAATCAACACCATTGATTGTGCAAGGGAAGATGAACTTCACTTGATCTTCTATCTTTTTAAGCTTTCTTTGATGTGGTGCTTTTGGAATGGGCTCATCATCTTCACGCCTTGTCACATGGTACTTGAAGGTTGATTGATCAATGTGGGTTGGTGAGATCACGGCCTTGTTCTCTGTTGTTATCACTTTGCAAAACCTAGGATTTTCCTCCACTTTTCCCGGAAGAACATTAACTTGTCTCTTGGATCCTTCCGCAATTTGAGAGACTTGCTAATATGACCCTTGATAGAGATCGTCACTTTGAAGCAAGGTTTAAACGAGATGGAATGAAAACGGACGAGCGTAAGGCGATAGTGAAAGTGTATGGTCGGCGGAAGATGAAAAGGCTCGGTGAATGAAATGATTCGGCAAGGAATGAACCCGAGGGAAGATCCAGCGGGGAGGATCAGCGGTATGAGATGGTACGATGAATAGGAATGGACCGGCGGTCGGTGGAGCGAAGGCGAGATTGAATCGGCGGTATGAGAATGGATCGATAGCGAGAATGGAACGGCGGGATAACGATGGATCGAATGGTTTATAACAGAAATCCGATGGCAAAGGATTTCCAACACCACCTTCAGCCTTGCTGATATGACGCACAACAAGATCAAAGGGTTCTCTTAGATATAACGCACTAAGAAGATCAAACAAAGTAAGAGAGAGTTTTAGAAATAAAATGTTTGATAAAATGAAAGAAGTGTTTCTCGCCAAACATAAAGGAAGGAAGGCGAGGGGGTGGCTGGAACACGCTCCAGCCCACCTTGGAAACAAGCAAAAACATAAATGCAGTCAAACCAAAGCATAAATAACACGATAAAGATAGGCGCCCAAATATTCAAATGCAAACGGGCCGGACCGAACGAACATATAGTAACGGGAGGATACGAAGTGAGACATGGGCCTCGTTAAAAACCTAACATGGAAAACCCAGTGGGACAAAACCATGTCAGGGAAAAAGAGCACACCATTCCCACTTATCCCATTACCAAAGTCATTCGGCCGTTAAGCAGACCAGAGTGGATTGCTTAACCTCCGGGACTTGCCGGCTTAAACGACTAAGTATCCGACCAACTCCATGGTTGAATGCCTTAGTCTGGGAACGCGTCGTTGGACCGGTTGGAACGGGCATAGACTCTTCTGCTTCAAGCTCTCCCGGGTACAAGTCCATAGCAACCTCATCCATGATCATATCATCCCCTCCCTCTTGAAAAGGATTTGTCCTCAAATCTGGATCATCTGCAAGAAAAGGGGAGAGATCAGCAACATTAAAACTGGGACTTATGTTGTACTTACCTTGGAGATTGATTTGGTAGGAGTTGTCGTTGATTCGTTTGGTGATCTCAAAGGGACCATCAATCCGAGGCATCAGCTTGGATTTACGTTCGGCAGGGAACCGTTCTTTGCGCAAGTGTATCCACACTTTGTCTCCAACCTCAAAAATCATTTGGCGTCGTCCCTTGTTGGCATGTCTGGCATACTGCTTCGTTTTCTCCTCAATGTTCCTCCGTGCTTGTTCATGGATCTTCTTCACGGTTTCGGCCTTGTGCTTCCCATCTGTGCTTATCCTATCACTCACAGGCAAAGGCATCAAATCCAAAGGGGAGATGGGTCGAAACCCATAAACAATTTCAAACGGCGAAAATTTAGAAGCAGAATGCACAACATGATTATATGCAAATTCTATATGTGGCAAGCATTCATCCCAACTCTTAAGATTCCGCTTAATGCATGCACGCAACAAGGTTCCCAAAGTTCTATTAACTACTTCAGTTTGGCCGTCTGTTTGGGGATGACAAGTAGTAGAAAATAACAGCTTAGTCCCCAACTTAGACCACAATGTTTTCCAGAAGTAACTCAAGAACTTGGTGTCACGATCAGATACAATAGTGCGAGGCATACCATGCAATCTAACAATCTCTTTAAAGAACAAGGAAGCTATATGAGATGCATCATCGGTTTTATGACATGCCACAAAGTGAGCCATTTTCGAAAACCTATCAACAATCACGAAAATAGAATCCTTTCCAGTTCTAGTCCTAGGCAAGCCAAGAACAAAGTCCATGGAAATATCCGTCCAAGGATGAGATGGGATAGGGAGAGGGGTATACAAACCGTTCGGCTGAACCTTAGACTTGGACATTTTACAAGTCGCACATCTTGAGCATATCCGCTCGACATCTCTGATCATATGAGGCCAATGAAAATGATCACGCATAACCTGCAAGGTTTTGGCGACACCAAAGTGTCCCATCAAGCCTCCTCCATGTGCTTCCCTAACAAAAAGATCTCTCAAAGAACAGTTAGGTACACAGAGACGGTTCTCATAAAAGAGAAACCCATCTTGTCTAGAATATCGTCCTGTGGCAAACTTAGAGCAAGACTTATAAATTTCAGCAAAATCAGAATCAGATTCATACAAGTCTTTTATTTGCTCAAAACCTAACAATTTAGCATCAAGGGTTGAAAGAAGCGTATACCTCCGGGACAATGCGTCGGCCACGACATTGTCCTTACCTTTTTTGTACTTGATGACGTATGGGAAGGTTTCGATGAATTCAACCCACCTGGCGTGCCTCTTGTTCAATTTCTGCTGACCCTTAAGATGTTTCAGTGACTCGTGGTCAGTATGGATGACAAACTCTTTCGGCCAGAGGTAGTGTTGCCAAGTTTGCAAGGCACGGACTAAGGCGTACAACTCCTTGTCGTAAGTGGGGTAGTTGAGAGTGGCACCACCAAGTTTCTCGCTAAAGAAAGCGATTGGTTTCCTGTCCTGCATCAAAACGGCTCCTATGCCAACACCTGAAGCATCACATTCAATCTCAAAAGTCTTTAAAAAGTTAGGCAAAACATGAACAGGAGCGTTAGTAAGGCGGTCTTTGAGCGCTTGGAACGCATCCTCTTGAGCCTTCTCCCACTTGAACCCAACTTCCTTTTTGATAACTTCGGTTAACGGTGCGGCTAAGGTACTGAAATCACGGACAAATCGTCTATAAAATCCGGCTAGACCGTGGAAGCTCCTGACTTCTCCGACGGTGGTTGGACTGGGCCAATCACGGATGGCTGCAACCTTTTCCTCGTCCACCTGAACACCATCTGCACTCACAACAAAACCTAGAAATACAACGTTATCTGTGCCAAAGGTGCACTTCTTGATATTTGCAAATAATTTCTCCTTTCTAAGAACATGCAAAACAGAAGTGAGGTGCTCTATATGCTCGGCCATGTTCTTACTGTAGATCAAAATATCATCAAAATAGACAACAACAAAGCGCCCAATAAATGATCTAAGAACATGATTCATCAATCGCATGAATGTACTAGGTGCATTCGTTAATCCAAATGGCATGACAAGCCATTCATATAATCCATGTTTGGTCTTAAATGCAGTTTTCCATTCGTCACCCTCCTTCATCCTAATCTGGTGATATCCACTTTTCAAATCTATCTTAGAGAAAATGCAAGAACCATGCAATTCATCTAACATATCATCAAGTCTAGGGATGGGGTGGCGATACTTTACAGTGATATTGTTGATTGTGCGGCAATCAACACACATGCGCCAGCTACCGTCTTTCTTGGGCACGAGAAGGACTGGAACAGCACAAGGATTCATGCTTTCCCGAATGTGTCCTTTGTCCATTAGCTCATCAATTTGGCGCTGAAGTTCCTTGGTCTCAACGGGATTGGTTCTGTAGGCTGGTCGGTTCGGCAGAGACGATCCAGGAACGAAATCTATTTGATGTTCAATGCCACGAACTGGTGGCAATCCCTGTGGACAATCATCTGGAAACACATCTCTAAATCCCTGCAAAAGCTTAGTAATCTCACTCGGAACGGCCGGTGCAATGTTAGCCAAGAGATTAAGTGTTTCCTTGAAAATAAATAGAAGGAAAGGTTTTTCAGAAGAGTTAGAACCTTTAACCTGTTTGGATTTGATCAGATAATTGGATGGCTTGATCGACTTGACTGGATCCTTCTCTGGTCGAGACTTATTCTTTTGACCAATCAACTGGACTTGGTCTTCATAAACCTCTTGTGGCGACAGAGGGGTAAGAGTGGTCTTCCGGCCTTTATGCACAAAGGTGTACCGGTTGGTAAATCCATCGTGTAGCACACGTCTATCTGACTGCCAAGGTCGACCCAATATGATGTGTCCTGCGTCCATGGGTAAGACATCGCATAGGACCTCATCCTCGTAATGACCAATCGAAAGTGGCACAACCACTTGTTCTTTTACTCTCATGTCTCCAGTCTCGTTAATCCACTGCAGCTGGTAAGGCTTAGGATGCTTCCTGGTTTCAAGTCCTAACTTCTGTACCATAGTCTCACTAGCCACGTTGGTGCAACTGCCCCCATCTATAATAAGGCTGCATACTTTCTCCTTGACAAGGCAACAAGAGTGGAAGAGATTCTCTCCCTGTTCTTCTTTCTCGGTTCGGATCTGAGTACTCAATAGCCTTCTAGCGACCAGAAGTTTACCAGATACCGGCGTGGCTTCATCTTCTTCAAGTGCTGGTTCACGTGCTGGCTGATAGACAATCTCCTCATCTTCGGACTCTACTTCGCCATTGTCCCTGATGAACATAACCCGTTTGTTTCTACACTCATGAGCATAGTGTCCGAAGCCTTGACACTTAAAGCACTTGAGCTCACGAGCTCTAGTAGTCGGAGTAGCACCTGAACTGCCCTTCTCTTTATCAAAACTGTTCGGCTGTCCTTTAGGTTCGGCACGCGGTGCAGGTTTCGTTTGATTCTCTCTCGGATAGGACGGTCGGCGAGATTCGGTGTTGTATCGGCCAGACATTTTCCTCTTGAGTTGTTGCTCGGCCAGAATGGATTTGTGCAACAACTCCTCTAAACTGTCACAATCCTGCATCTCCACGATATCATGAATCTCACGGTTTAGCCCTCCTAGAAATCGTGACATAGTAGCTTCTTGACTTTCCTCAACATTGGCTCGGAGTTTCATGACTTCCATATCTTGGTAATATTCATCCACGGACTTAGTTCCCTGAATAAGCTTCCGGAGCTTAGCATGTAGCTCACGCTGGTAATGACCGGGGACAAACCGTTGCCGCATCACTCTCTTCATTTCTTCCCATGTGGTAATCTCATAAGCTCCACCATAAGCTCTGGCTGTCGTAATCTGCTCCCACCATCTCAAGGCATAGTCGTTGAACTCAGACACGGCCAACTTAACTCGGTTCACGTTGAGGATGTTGTGAAGATTGAAGTTAAACTCACACTTCTTCTCCCAATCCATATACTCATCGGGATTGCTTCGGCCATAGAACGGAGGAATCCGAATTTTGTAACCTCCCAAATTCTCGACCAAATGATCCGGTTCCTCTCTTGTCCGGCGGTATCGTTGGCGGCTGCCGTGCGAGGAATGACCGGCACTGCTATAATATTCTTTGGCCCGGATATCAACCGGTGGTCTCTTGGTCGTAGACTGCTCCTTAGGTTGTTCTTCGTCCGAGACGTGGATAGGACCAACATCGGCCTTTTGTTTACCCAGTCGGATGTCTAACCGCTTTTCCCACTTCTCGTAGGCTAGTTCCATCAGTTTCTGAAGATGCTCGATCACGGCTGGACTGAGGGATGACTGTGACTCTCGGCTTGTTTCTTCCTCTTTGTCGGACACCATAGTGCCTGAAAAGCAAAATCAAACTCACGGCAGTCAACAGTTCAAGGGATGTATGAAAACAATTCGTAAAAATTAAGCAAATAATTTTTAACAAATTGTAAACACTCACAAGCGATAGATCTATGCAACAATGCTCAAAAACAATTATGATAATATTTTTAAAATTATGCAAAAAATTAAAATGATGCAAATCAGTGCAAGGGATGCTTGAAACGATGAAATTATGCAAGGGAATATTCAAAAATATGCAAAGAAATTTCGGATCTATGATGAGCGGGAGATGAACGGTCAAATGAACAAACAAATCGAAACAAAAGATTTTTCAGCAAAGGCGGAGAACACTTAGCTTCAAAGTGGCTCTGATACCACTTAATATGACCCTTGATAGAGATCGTCACTTTGAAGCAAGGTTTAAACGAGATGGAATGAAAACGGACGAGCGTAAGGCGATAGTGAAAGTGTATGGTCGGCGGAAGATGAAAAGGCTCGGTGAATGAAATGATTCGGCAAGGAATGAACCGGAGGGAAGATCCAGCGGGGAGGATCAGCGGTATGAGATGGCACGATGAATAGGAATGGACCGGCGGTCGGTGGAGCGAAGGCGAGATTGAATCGGCGGTATGAGAATGGATCGATAGCGAGAATGGAACGGCGGGATAACGATGGATCGAATGGTTTATAACAGAAATCCGATGGCAAAGGATTTCCAACACCACCTTCAGCCTTGCTGATATGACGCACAACAAGATCAAAGGGTTCTCTTAGATATAACGCACTAAGAAGATCAAACAAAGTAAGAGAGAGTTTTAGAAATAAAATGTTTGATAAAATGAAAGAAGTGTTTCTCGCCAAACATAAAGGAAGGAAGGCGAGGGGGTGGCTGGAACACGCTCCAGCCCACCTTGGAAACAAGCAAAAACATAAATGCAGTCAAACCAAAGCATAAATAACACGATAAAGATAGGCGCCCAAATATTCAAATGCAAACGGGCCGGACCGAACGAACATATAGTAACGGGAGGATACGAAGTGAGACATGGGCCTCGTTAAAAACCTAACATGGAAAACCCAGTGGGACAAAACCATGTCAGGGAAAAAGAGCACACCATTCCCACTTATCCCATTACCAAAGTCATTCGGCCGTTAAGCAGACCAGAGTGGATTGCTTAACCTCCGGGACTTGCCGGCTTAAACGACTAAGTATCCGACCAACTCCATGGTTGAATGCCTTAGTCTGGGAACGCGTCGTTGGACCGGTTGGAACGGGCATAGACTCTTCTGCTTCAAGCTCTCCCGGGTACAAGTCCATAGCAACCTCATCCATGATCATATCACTTGCACTTCTACCTTCTTAACATGATTAGAGATGTTAATAAACTCCTCATACAGCTCCTGGTTGTTCCTGTAAAGATGATCATACATGCTATCCATCTTGAAAGCAAGGTTTTTGTTATCTTTGGCGTTTTGCTTCATTCCTTCAATGAATTGTTGTTGATTGTCCATGAGCTGATGAATCATAGCTTCAAGGTTGCTCTCTTTAGGTGTCATGACCACGTGATCTTGGTCTAGAAGAGGATCTTCAGTACTTGGCTTAGAGTTTCCAAGGTTAAAACCATTGTTGTTTCGGTTTTGATGGTTGTCTCCAAAATCGCCAATGTAGTTGATTTCTTCTTGCCTCTTAAGAGAGATATCATCATTAAACTCTTTATCTTCCTTACTCTTAGAAGCTCCAACGTTCTCACAAAGATCAACTCCTCTTGATTGGTTTTTCAGAAGTTGAGCAACCAGTGACTTAAGCTCGAGAATTTCTGAAAAATCTGAACTTGCCTTGATGTCTTCCACGTTTTTCTCATAACCCAAGCATGAATTTTTTTTGCTTGCAGCCAAGTTATGAATGAGAGTGTTGGCTTGAGCAACTGTAGTAGTCATGAAGTCCCCTTGACTTGCTATGTTAAGAGCCATCTTGAATTTCTCATCAACTCCTTGATAGAAGAAGTTTAGCAAAGCAATCTCTGTTAAACCATGGTGAGGGCACTCTCTCTTGTACTCCTTAAAACGTGTTGTAGCCTCATAGAATGATTCCTTTAATTCTTGTCAAAATTCTAAGATTCTTCTTCTCATCCATTTTAATCTCTCTTTTGGGTAGAAATTCTTCAAGAAAGCTCTCTTGTACTCATCCCAAGTAGTGATTGATCCTGATGGAAGAGACTGCTTCCATTTGTAGGCTTTCTCAACCAAAGAGAATGAGAATAAAGTGCACTTCAAATAGTTCTCGGAAGCTCCATCGGATCTCCTTGTACTACAAATTTCTTCAAACCTTTCGACATGGTCTATGGGCTGCTCTTCATCTAGGCCACGAAACTGATGCTGCTCCACCAAGGCAATGAGTTTAGAGCTTATCTTAAACTCTCCAGCAGGTGGTAAAGGGCATATAGGTGGGCGTTTTGTGAAGAAGATGTCTAGTGAATCAAACTCTCCGATTGGGCGGTTTTGAGGATCCATCTTCTATGTCTTGTGAATTCTTCTTCTAAATCTCCTATCTCTTACTCAAGGTACCTTGAAACACACAAAGATAGAGAGAAGTAAAGAAGTAAACGAAAATAAGAACAAAAACTAAAGGAAATTGCAAACAAAAATGAAAATTAAACAATGTTCTAGTCTAAACTCCAATCTGAAACTCGTAGGCAACTATTTGGTCCCCGGCAACGGCGCCAAAAATTTGATGTGGATCAGGTTTTACCCAATCCTAAACTAGATACCGCAAGTGCACGGATCGTAGTGTAGTAGGGTTATCGAACACAAGGACCGGAAAGCTACACTATGAGTTTATGAGATTAAAAGTTAGCTAAAACTATAATATGGGGTTTGGCTTTAGGGCTGTGAACAGTGACGAAAATAAATATTAGCAAGCTTAAAATCAAGTAAAATAACTAAACCAAATCAATAGGGGAAGCATTGGGCATAAGAGAATTCATAGGTCATCATGGATTTGTTATTTCGGATAGTTAAACAAAGAATCAATAGATATGGTAAAGAACTTGAACTATGAATGGATAATTAACTTACTCCCGCAATGTCAATTAATATGTTTAAGCAACCTAAGATTACTCTACTCCCATAGGTAATCAAGTGGTTAAACAAGAAAAAATAGTCCAACTTCGATATGTTCACAAAGCATCATAGTTCTACTCCCGTAGGTTATGGTGAATTGATCATCTAAATTATTTCAAGTGATTTATCAAGCTTTCGGAAGGTAAATCAACTCTAGGGCAGTAGCAAGATGTTCAGTCAAATCTATAAGCATTAAGTACAAATCAAGATGAGGAGCTCTATCAAAAATCCGAAATCTAACAACCTAGCCACCAATCCATGAATCCCTTGAAAACTCTTAAGCCCAACAATGAAACTACTCAACCATGATGCAAGCAAACAAGCAAGAGATGTATGAAAGCATTATGTGAGTATTATTCTCTATTGAAGAACAAAGTCGAATCTCTCCCTTGAAACTTTCGGGTTCAATACAAAAGAAAAGAAAAGGAAAAGATGAAAAGAGTTTCAGGATTTGTGTGTGTGTGTGTGCCTTAGATCCTGAGAAGCGCCTCTTCTCTCTGCTCCCTTCAGCACTCCAGGATGGCTTTCTCTCTGTCTCTGACGGCGCACACGCAGCTCTCCCTTTCGTGAGGCTAAAAAGCTTGTATTTATAGGGTTGAAGTTGCTAGGTTTGTGAAGTGTTGAAAAAGGAAACTTTCCGGATAACCGGCCTTGATGATTTGCGAGGTGATTGGACCGGGTTCAGGACAAGTAAACCACCAAAAGAAAGCTGGGCTTGTGTTAAGTCGAGACAGGGTCGATACCGCGGAATCCCGGGCCGTTCGTGGCACCAAGTCTCCATGGGCTTCGTTTCCTCGCCTGGCGGACACGTCTTGGGAGAAAACGAGTTTCTCCCTGATGGTTGATCCAAATGGCTTGAATCAACTTCTCCGTGATGCACGACTCAAATATCTATCCAGAAAGACCAAGATCATGATTTTTGGACGTCGGGAAGACCCCTTGCCGCGGCCATCTTTCGGATGCTCCGGTTCTGTCCAAATGCGAGAATCGAACAAATGGAGTTATTTTGATGCTCTTGACTTGGAAACTTGCATGGATCATGGTTTGAGGCTCTTTTGCTCCTTTTTGAATCCCTTTTTATATTTTAACCTGTTAAGACTCCAAAACCAACAAATACAAGAAAACTACCTCTAAAGGCATAAAACCTTATTGAAAACATTTAAAAACATGAATAAATATTAAGTAAAATCATGCAAATTATGGATATATCAGGGGGAAGTGAACGTATTGCTTCAACAGATTGTGGAAGATCTAAGAAACTCTGGATTCTAATCTCAAAGAGAAAAGAATGATGAATCTTCAAGAGTTGATCAAGAAGAATCACGATCGAATGGGAACAGCCCAAACGACTTAATCTAAGAACAAGTGAGGTTTTTTGATAAAAGACTTAGATAAATTAAGAAGCATTTAGTCCAGAAACATATAAAGAGAAAGAAGAAGGAAAACAAAGAGTTGGGTCAAGGAACAAGCTCCCATAACCAACTCGGAAAACACACATAAACATAAATGCAAGTTTGAACACAAAATAAGCCTCTTCACATGCCTTTAGGCGTGGATATGATCAGGGGCATTGGCTGGGCCGAAATGGTTTGTTAAAGGGATGGTTTGAAAGTGTTCCTTAGGCCTCATTAAAAACCTACTAAGGAAAAACCCATTGGGACAAAACCTTAGTAGGGAAAAAGAGTGCACTAAGCAACACTTGTCCCTTTATCAAGTTCTTTGGGCTGTTATACAAACCAATGTGGTTTGAGTAACTTCTTCTTGTGTCTGGCCCAAGTGACTAAGTATCAATCCAACAGTGTGGTTGAGTAACTTAGTTTGAGATCGAGTGATCGGACCGGTTGCAATGGCCAAAGCTTACTCGGCTGCAAGCTGCTCTGCGGCTACAAGTTGTCCTTCCTCTGGTTCAAGTTGTCTGTCCTGATCCTTGCTGCTATCCTCGGCCATAGTCACATCAGAGTACGAAGAGGAATTCCACCGGTTGAGACGCTATGTGGACAAGGACAAGGATGAGGCGGCGCAGGTTAGACGGTTTATGCGTGGGCTGAAGGTTGAGCTGCGACCCCATTGCTCATTCCGTACGTTCTCTACTGTTTCAGAGCTGGTTGAAAGGGCGGCCAACATGGAGGCCAGTCTCGCAGAGGAGACTCGGGTCAGGACGCAACCGCGATCGGGAACGGCTAATAAGCCTGCCGAGAATAAGAGAAAATGGGACCAGGTAGACCCAAAGGGCAAGTGGCCGTACAAGGAGTGTACGACTTGTGGAAAGAAGAACAGCGGGGAATTATGGGGTGCTCCGGCCTCATGTGAAAAGTGTGGAAGCAAGGATCATGCGATCCAGAATTTCCCACAGAAGTACCAAGGGCAAGGGCAAGTGATTGCTTCAACAGATTGTGGAAGATCTAAGAAACTCCGGATTCTAATCTCAAAGAGAAAAGAATGATGAATCTTCAAGAGTTGATCAAGAAGAATCACGATCGAATGGGAACAGCCCAAACGACTTGATCTAAGAACAAGTGAGGTTTTTTGATAAAAGACTTAGATAAATTAAGAAGCATTTAGTCCAGAAACATATAAAGAGAAATAAGAAGGAAAACAAAGAGTTGGGTCAAGGAACAAGCTCCCATAACCAACTCGGAAAACACACATAAACATAAATGCAAGTTTGAACACAAAATAAGCCTCTTCACATGCCTTTAGGCGTGGATATGATCAGGGGCATTGGCTGGGCCGAAATGGTTTGTTAAAGGGATGGTTTGAAAGTGTTCCTTAGGCCTCATTAAAAACCTACTAAGGAAAAACCCATTGGGACAAAACCTTAGTAGGGAAAAAGAGTGCACTAAGCAACACTTGTCCCTTTATCAAGTTCTTTGGGCTGTTATACAAACCAATGTGGTTTGAGTAACTTCTTCTTTTGTCTGGCCCAAGTGACTAAGTATCAGTCCAACAGTGTGGTTGAGTAACTTAGTTTGAGATCGAGTGATCGGACCGGTTGCAACGGCCAAAGCTTCCTCGGCTGCAAGCTGCTCTACGGCTATAAGTTGTCCTTCCTCTGGTTCAAGTTGTCTGTCCTGATCCTTGCTGCTATCCTCGGCCATAGTCACATCAGAGTACGAAGAGGAATTCCACCGGTTGAGACGCTATGTGGACAAGGACAAGGATGAGGCGGCGCAGGTTAGACGGTTTATGCGTGGGCTGAAGGTTGAGCTGCGACCCCATTGCTCATTCCGTACGTTCTCTACTGTTTCAGAGCTGGTTGAAAGGGCGACCAACATGGAGGCCAGTCTCGCAGAGGAGACTCGGTTCAGGACGCAACCGCGATCGGGAACGGCTAATAAGCCGGCCGAGAATAAGAGAAAATGGGACCAGGTAGACCCAAAGGGCAAGTGGCCATACAAGGAGTGTACGACTTGTGGAAAGAAGAACAGCGGGGAATTCTGGGGTGCTCCGGCCGCATGTGAAAAGTGTGGAAGCAAGGATCATGCGATCCAGAATTTCCCACAGAAGTACCAAGGGCAAGGGCAAGTGACAAGTGGACCGAGGACTTGTTTCCGCTGTGGGAAGGCAGGACATTTTCAGAAAGATTGTCCGGTGCCACAGTCAGGGAGACAAGACGGCCAAGGAAGAAACCGCGGGGGTAATGACCAGTCGGCTCAAGCCAAAAGGCAAGTGATGGCACCTTGGGTTTATGAGCTATCTAAGGAAACCGGGGAGGCCGGAGACAACAGCGCGATCACTGGTAAACCTCTCTGATCCGTCCTATTTAAAATAAAGCATGGCATTGCATCATGCATGGGAACGGTTATAAAACTTAGCATTCGGGGATTGTAGGGACCATTGATATAGGTGGTGTAGCAACACACACCTTATTTGACTTCGGGGCTACACATTGTTTTATGAGTCCGGAGATGATTGGAAAAGGTGGGTTCAGGAGAGAACCCGGAAAGGAAATTGGTATAGTGAATGCGGCCGGTGGCCAGGTTATGCATTCGCTAGGGATGGTTCAGAATATTGCCGTAACCATTGGAGGCATATTAATGCCAGAGGACCTAGTCATTGTCCAACTCAAGAATCATCAATGGACTGGCTAGGAAAATATAGAGCATCGTTGGACTGTCACCGGGGGAGAGTGTGGTTCGAACGGGCATGGCAGAAGTTGGAATTCTAAGGAATTAGACCAATGTCGGGAAGTTTAGTGGTCTCAGTAATCCAGGCAGAACGGATGCTGGAAAGAGGATGTGAAGCTTACCTAGCAACCATATCAACCACTGAACTAGGCAAGGATGCGGAGTTGAGCGAGATTCCTGTGGCAAGAGAGTTTGAGGAAGTATTTGCGGCCTTGAATGGTTTGCCACCAGATAGGTCGGACCCGTTCACTATAGAACTTGAGCCGGGAATCGCCACACTATTGAAGGCGCCATACCGAATGTCCCCATCAGAGATGGCCAAACTCAAGAAGTAGTTGGAGGAACTGTTGGATAAGGGTTTCATCAGACCGAGTAGCTCTCCATGGGGTGCACCGGTTCTGTTTGTTTAGAAAAAGGATGGTAGCTTTCGGCTATGTATTGTTATAGGGGGCTGAATCGGGTCACGGTGAAGAACAAGTACCCACTGCCGCGGTAGATGAGTTGCTGGATCAACTCAAAGGTGCGACTTCGTTCTCCAAAGTCGACTTGGCCTCGGGATATCACCAAATCCCGATCGAGCCAACGGATGGGCGCAAGATGGCATTCAGGACAAGGTATGGCCATTACAAGTTTGTATCAAGGTACGTAGTGCCAATAACAATGTCTAAACAACCTAAATCACACAACTCCCGCAGGTAATCAAGAGGTTAAACATGTATGAACTGTCCAAATTCGATATGTTGACAAAGCTTTGTAATTCTACTTCCATAGGTTACTACGCCTTGCTCATCCAAGTTGATTCAAGAGATTTAACAAACGGTCAGAAAGTAAATCTACGCAAGAGGAATAGAATAGATGGTCAATCAAGCTACAAGCATTAAGTACAAACTTGGATGAAGAACTCTAATGATAAAACCCAAATCTAGCAACCTAATAATCAATCCGTGAAAACACTTTGAAAGCTCTCAAACCCAACAATAAAACTACTCAGCCATGATCAAACAAATAAACACAAAAGTATGGAATTGCATAATCATAAGAGTAAACAAGAATAGGGTTTAAAAATCTTCTCTATTTATGAAGAACAAGTCGGAATCCTTCCTTGAACACTCCCGGATACACTAACAAAACTTTAGGAAAGAAAGAACAAAATATTTTATGTGTGTGTGCAAAGACTTGAGCGGCGCCTCTCCTTTCTTCCTTCTGGACGGCGCACCCTTCTCCTCTCTCTCTCTCTCTGACAGCTCACTATGTACACCCCTTTTTCAGAGGCTAAAAACGAGTATAAATAGGCTGGAGTCGCCTAGGTCTTTGAAGAACTGGAAAAGGAAAGTTTCCTATGAGCCGGGCATGATGTTTGTGGACGTGTATGGGCCGACATCGCGCCAAAGAAACCACCAAGAACATTATAGGTCTATGTTAAGGTGAGCCAAGGCATATTCCGCGGTGGTCCGGGCCGTGGGATACACCAAATTTTCCGTGGGCTTCGTTTCCACTCAGACGGACATGTCTCGGTAAAACGGGCGTATATCCCTGATGACTGATCCAAATAATCTCATTCAACTTCTTCGTGATGCACGACTCAAAGCTCTATCCAGAAAGACCAAGATCGTAATTTTTGGACGTCGGGAACACCTTTTTTCGCAGCCAGACCTCTGTTGCTCCGGTTCTGTCCGATCACGGAAATCTGACACTTGGAGTTTTATTGACGCTCTTGACTTGGAAACTTGCATGGATCATGGTTTGAGGCTCTTTTGCTCCTTTTTGTATCATTTTTGATAGTTTAACCTACAAAGAAAACAACCTCCAAAGGCATAAAATCTTATTGAAAATTCTTAAAAACATATAAAAACTATAAGTAAAAACATGTAAAAACATGTAAAATATGGTTATATCAAATCTTTAATACAAAACAAGATCTAGAAAGTGTAAAACAATATGCGGCTCTCTTCTCTAAAGAGGCTAAAAAGGTGTATTTATACTCCTACGTCTTCACAGGGTCGAAATTAGGTAAACCGCCCGAGAAAACTTGAAGTCAGGAAAACGGGCCTTCTGTCGGTGAGTATCGGGCCGTTCAGCACGACCATATGGTCAGCCGTACGTGGTCGGTCGAGTATTGGGCGGTGAAGAACATTCGGGTCGAGCGCGGGCGTTAAGATTACTGTCCTCGCGGGCGCGTTCGGACAGATGAGTTGATGGTGTGCTGTGCAACGGTTCGACCGCAGGCGTTAAGCCCCCGAAATCTTCCTGTCCGGCCGAGTGTGTTCGGTCGGGACGCGAAATGGTGGTGTGTCCGGTTTTCGGCTGTCTGGACCAGTCTTCTCTTAAATGATCATATCGTCCATTCTACACGGTCAAATTGCATGATTCCAGTTGCATTGAAAAGCTAACTGCCGTAGGCATCGCAACAAACTGTTTTTTTTTTTAAATTCTGTTGCGTATAATGTTTTTGGGGCCCTTCCAAAGTTGATGTTGCGTTGCAGAGAGGTCTAAAGTCCAAATGTTGTGGTTTTGCTCCTAAATGCATCTTTCGACCTGTTTAGACTCTTAGTAATATAAATCCATAAAAACTACCTTTTTATATAAAAAGCCTTTAAAAACCTTATAAAATGCATAGTAAACCATATAAAAAGTGTACAAAATAGAGATATATCAACTCCCCCAAACTTAGATCTTTGCTTGTCCTCAAGCTAATAGAATCCAAATCAGAGAAAGAGGTTTGAAAACGCAGAAACTCCCTTACACTTTAGAAAACCTGTGATAACTTCCTTTCTTGTATTCCACTAAAACATAACCAACATTAGACTAGCTTCACATGCATTCAGCAAGCTTAGTGAACCATACCGGACTCAGCATTCCAAACTTTCCATTGTTAACTCCTTGCGTAAATTTAAAGTGTGCGGTCTTTATCAAGGAAGTATTGATCATTAAATACATGTTCTTACCGTTTGAGTCTCGCCAAGATCGTCTTTTTGAAGCACTTTTAGTTCTTTGTCTCTCCGTTTCTCTCTTCATGTTCTTTTGAATGATCGATCTTTCCCTAATTTTATAGGGTAACATTTTATTTTTTTCTATCGATCCCTCTATCATTTTTATAGGATTTAACATAGGATAAGTCTTTTGCTTGTTCCTTGTTTTTAGTAGGTCTCCAGAAGACAAGAAGATGCAGACGTATGCATTCCTCTTGCTTACACGTTTTCCTTGTGCTTAAAAGCTTCTTTGATTTTTTATTTTTTATTTTATTTTTTTTTTCCAAGATGAGAGAGAGGAGAACTGTACTTTATTTGGACACATCCCTTTGAGATCTAAAATATGAACGACTCATATGTATACCAAGCCACTTGACAAGAAAAACTAAGATTGATTAGGGTGGAGTTAACGTTAGATTGCTCAGGTACCCTAGAAATGTTGCCAAGTTAGTAGGTCGATCCACTGTACGAGGTTCTGTTAGGCTTAAGTCTGTAGTTGATGTCCGCTCTAGGGTCATAGATTCTTAGCACAACACCGGCGAATCATAAAGATAGTTCATAGTTTCCGACAAAGGTTTTGACTCAATAAAACATGAAAGCATAAGAAAAGAAAGAAAGATACTTTAGTAAAGGATAAACTCCCCCCAAACTTAACTTGCACCGTCCTGGTGAAAGCAAATTGGATTAAGGGTGAGAGGTACAGACTTAAAAAAGAAAATAAAATCATTAAAATAAGATAGGGATAGAAAATGGAGTTAGGTGTCCATTGCACTGGTTACCGAATGAAAAAAGTGTGCATGGCTAGGGGTTGGTGTGATGGCTGGTCTCGCTCTCCTCCTCATCCATGGAGTCATCACTGCCAGAACCACGAAAGTGGAAAGACTATACATTAGTGCTATGAGTTCAAGGCGGTTTTTAATGTTAACCCAAGAAATCTTATGTCATTTCATTGATTGTTTCCAAATATTATCCTTTGCCTACATTCTTTCTTTTATTGTTTACATCTCTTTACTTACTTGCTTTTGTTTTCTTTTGATTATAGGTTCACCACAACATCATATTTTCTGTTCTAGCTACTTGTGAATCTACATAGGTTTGAAGTGAAGTCACTCCTCCTTGTGTTCGACACCGACTTACCATGGCTGTGCACTTGCAGCTCTGTTTAGATGGGTTATAAATATTATCAGTTTGAAGCTACAAAATCCAGCACATCAAGATTTTTGGTGCCGTTGCCGGGGAGGCTGTCACATTTTCTTCAAAACTTTTGATTGATTTTTAGTATAGTTCTTTACTTCTTGCATTTTACATGTTTGTTTTTCATAAAATCTTTAAAAACCATAAAAATTATACTTACTTCTCTTTCTTTGTGTCTCTTAGGTGCATGACACGAAGGTCCAATCAAGATAATACCATAGAAACATTGACCAAGTTGAAAGAACACTTAGGCGACAAAGAAGAGAAAGGAGAGAAAGAATGAATCAAGCGGGAGAAGGTGTGTTACAAGGTGGCCAGCAGCAACCCCCTATCCAGGAGAACCAACCACACAACCCTCACATACCACAAGAAGCCGGAGCTGATCAGGCGGCACAAGGAGGAGCCATACCTCCACCACAAAACGATAACCATCCTCCGGGTGCAGCCGATCAACCACAACCGGGACAACAAAATGCCGGACAACAACAAAACCTGCATCATCAAAACCCCCATGGAGGTCACCAAGGGATTCCTCAACCTCAACCACATGTGCCTCCAAGGAGAGCACAATTCGCTCAGCATCCAAGGCATCCGACTATGGGAGATTTTGATTCCTCCGATGCATTCTTCTTGGATCGGAATCCAATCCGACCACCTCAGCCTCCAAGGAACGACTTTGAGATCAAGCCTTAGATCATTGCCTTGGTGAAACAAAACCAATTCCATGGTTTGTCCACCGAGCATCCACTTGACCATGTCAACACCTTTGAGGAGATATGTAGCACAACTCGGATCAATGGAGTGTCACCGGACTACTTCAAGTGCAAGTTGTTTACCTTCTATCTAAGTGACAAGGCACTTAGATGGGTAAATTCTCTGCCAACTCAGTCCATTACAACATGGAATGAGTATAAAGGTGATTTCTTAAACCAGTTCTACACCAAGAAAATATCAAACTCTATAAGGAGCAAGATATCCGGGTTTAAACAAGCACCGATGGAGTCTTTTTATGAAGCTTTGGAGCGATTCAATGAGTATACAAGGGACTGCCCTAACCATGGCTTCTCAGAAGGTAACCTTTGCAACATCTTTTACAATGGGATTGATCATAAGTACAAGTTTTCACTTTATACCGCAAGCAATGGGAACTTCATGACAAAGTCGGTACCAGAAGCTAAGCGATTGATCGAAAATCTTGTTGTGAGTGATGCCAATGCCTGCCCTGATTACAATAGAAGTATGAGAGCCGCAAGCTCATCATCAGAATCAGCTCAAATCCTGGAGCTAAAGAATTTGGTCTCACAGCTACTGAAGACCAATCGAGGAGTTCATGCTATAGAAGATGCCTTGGCCACTAATGACGACCCTCTCATGGAGTTTATGAGAGATGGAGCAGAAGAGAATCAAGAGGAGGTCAACTACATTGGTGGCAACTTCAAGAATAGAGGATACAACAAGCCATTCCGCCCCCATCCCAACCTCTCATATCGGAGCACTAATGTGGAGAATCCAAATGATCAATTCTGTAACATCCGTGAACCAGAAAGTTGTTTTGGAAGTGGTATCGGACGACATTAGGGGTTCGGGAGTAGATTACATATGCTCATTGAGGTGTGAATTGAGGAATGATTGTACATGTTCTTGTTTGATTGTTGTGCAGTCGGTCTAAGGTTCGATCATCGCGATGAAAGTGTGTGAAAAGCTCTTGAGTACCTAGTGTCGATTGATATACCTCTATTTTACACCCTTTTTACATCGTTTTTATATACTTTATGCATGGTTTTACCGTGGCTTTTTGCTTTAAAAGGTAGTTTTTATGCATATATAGTGCCAAGAGTCATTTCAGGTCAAAAGATGCAATTTGGAGCAAAACAAAGGCAAAGGTCCTCAAAGCAGCTTCATGCACTATCATTTAATTTGGAGGAGCCCCAAAAACATTCTACTCAATGGATTTCACCCAAACCAGTTCGCCGCAATGCCTACATGAGTTAGCTTTACAACGCAATTGGAATCATGCAATTTGGCCACGTAGAATGGGAGATATGATCGTTTTAGTAAAGAGTGTCAAATCAGCCGAAAACCGGACGTCTACACCAACCGCTCGACCGAACCGGTCGGACAGGGCCTCCAAGGCTCCCGTCCGACCCGACCGTCCTTAACCGCAGGAGAACAGCGGTCGACCGAGCCGGTCGGACAGGGCCTCCAAGGCTCCCGTCCGACCAAACCTTCCTCCAACTCCACGACCCATCCGGTCGACCGAGCCGGTCGGACAGGGCCTCCAAGGCTCCCGTCCGACCCGACCTCCTTTCACCATCCCGTGCGCGCCCGACCATCATCCCGTCCGACCGTCCGACCGCCAGCACGACCCGAGCACCAGCCCGACCGACCGGTCGACCGCCCCGCTCGACCGCGACACGCCTCGCTCGACCCGGCTCGTTTCCGAAGCCCGTTTTGCACGTTTTCAAGCCCAAACTTACACCGCCTCTTATGTTTCGACCAAGACCTAGGTCAAGCCGCCCTTCAAGTTCTGAAGCATTATAAATACATCTTTTTAGCCTTGTAAAAGAAGAGAACCACACATAGAGATACAAAATATTATTCAATAAAAGTTCTTATAGTTTTTGCTTTCTTTCATTGTCTCCTTCAAGAGAGGATCTCGGATCTCTGTTCTTATGAACATGAATTCGATTTCCTTCTCTATGTCTGAGTAGTTACCTTGTTAAGTGATAGGAAATCAAAGGATAGTGTTCATGCTTGCTTGATAATCGATATCTAGAATTAGGGTTTACATAAACTCTTCACCTTTGCTTGTGTTCATTGCTTGGTGTTGATCTGGCCAATCAACATATGATCTTAGGTAGATTTGAGCCACGGAAGTGATGAATCATTCGCCTGAACTAGTATTTGGTGGGCAACTCTCTCTTAGACTGCGGAAGTTGATTTACTAGAGGTTGTGAACAATTGAGACTTGATCGAATTAATGCTTGTTTGATTATCTAAGGACATACCAAAAGTTTAGCGATTAGATAGATCAACATAGGGGTCGGAGCCACGGAAGTGGAAAGATCTAAATTAGTGTCTTGAGTTCTAGGTGGTACACATTCTTAAATCCCTAACAAATCGAACTTGCTTGCTTGAATCACTCATCCCGAGATTATCCTATTGCTTAGCGCTTTCCATCCATTGATTTACAACTTTATTTTCCTTGTTTACTTGCTTTCTTTACTTGCTTTCTACGTGACAACAACCAAACTCATATTGCTTTCCTAGCTAAATCTCAATCTCATACCTTGTAGTGCACTAACTGGTCCTTGTGTTCGATATACCCGTTGCTACTCTCGATCTGTGCACTTGCAGAAAAGGGGTAGAAATTGGGAAAAGTTTAATCCCCATCAAGATTTTTGGCGCCGTTGCCGGGGACCATTATCGTGCCTACAAGTTCTTGAAAGAGATCTAGTCTAGGTTTTTCCTGTTTTAAGTTATTTAATCTTGTTTTTCCTTTTTTGTTTTTGATTTTTCAGGTTTTAAGTTTTTCTCCTAGATGGAAGAGGATTTGAGAAATCCTAGTCCTATAAGGGCGATTCCTATACGCCACATATCTCCTCCTAGAGACAGTCCAACAGAGAAGAGGATGTCAAACCCTCCAGCTATTTCACCTTCATGGGATTCTCGCAGTAGTCCTCCCGGACTAGCACCCTTGAACACCAAGAAGAACCTTCTCCCCTACCTTAATGCGGCCGAACTGGAGACGTCTAGCCAAGCCTACTATGAAAGAGAAGAACACCTTCTAGCCTCACCAGAAGAAGAAATAGATCCGGAGCTGATTGAGTTTGTGAAGAGAGACAAATTCCATGATCTCTACAATGAGCATGCACTAGAACACATTGATCACTTTGAAGGTCTTTGTGATTCTTATGGAGTTTTCGATTTTGAGAAGAAACTAATGCTGTTTAGCATTTCCTTAGCTGGGAGAGCTCTTGAGTGGGCGCAATACTCTCCCCGTTTTCAGATCAACACTTGGTTAGACTGCAGAGAAGCTTTCTTGAAGAGGTTCAGCAGGAACCCACCTTTCAAATCCAAGTATAACCAAAGCTCTTACCCTTACCACAACCAATCTTATGAAGAAGAAGATGATGCCTCCTTACCACCGGAGTCCATCAATGGCGACCTGATCAAGTATGTAGTAAGAGATCCTTTCCATGACTTCATATCGGAGTGTGCTCAAGAACATGTTGAGAATTTCAAAAATCTATGTGATTACTATGGTTTGGGAGAGAACCCAAAGAAGATCAGCTTGTTCCAAACATCCTTAGCTGGCCGAGCTCAAGAGTGGGTTAGATTTTCTGCCCAACACGACTTCAAGACATGGAGAAGATACAAGGAAGCCTTCCTCAACAAGTTTGCCCGTGGACAACCCTATGTGCCGCTACTCAAACCCTACCACCCGCCCTATAGAAATCACCAACCTCCACCGCACATTGAGCAGCTACCCCAAGCCATAGAAGGATTACCCCACAACCCACACCTAACCAACCTTGAAGAGATGCTACAAGAGTACCTTGACTATCAAGTCACAAGTACAAGAGAGATGGAGAAGAAGATTGAATATGTTCATCTCACCCTTGGAGAAAAGATGGATGTTCTTTTTAACCAAGTTATCAAGCTTGACAAAGATATCAAGCAACTCAAGGAAGACCATGATCGATCACTCAACCTTGTCAAGCTAGACGTTGCTGCAAAACACCACGAGCTACTCAGCAAGAGCATTGATGCCAATAGCTTCAATGATGATAATTGCAAACATCTTGGAATCATCTATAACCGGCTGTCAGCTGTAGAAGGATCTCTTTTCTCTAAGAACCAGAGAGAAAGAAGCCCCGCATCCAACCCACCTCCTTTCCCTTGCAATGTCATCACAGCAATCTCCAAGGAAAACTCATCACATCTTGTAAAGAAAGAAGAAGAAGATCAAGAGTATGAGGAAGACTATGAAGATGATGAAGAAGAGAACCAGAGTTTTAACAGCAATGCAAGCTCTAGAGGAAGTGAAACCAGTCCACAGCAACCTGACCCGCGATTCTCTCCACCTCCGGCTCGCACACTCGCCCTTCCTAGAATCACCGGCATTTCAAGAAAGAGAACCATCCTGGATGAACCAGAGGATTCATTCTATTATGATCCCATCGACCCTACTAAGATACACCCAGAGAAGCTCAAGGAATTTAACAAGAAGGTGAAGTCCATACCATTCTATGTCCCCTTTGAAGAAGCTTGGAACAACCATGATTTGGTTGAGTTTTTCTTTAGTAGCAAAGAAACCAAGGATGAAATTAAGCAACTCTTTAGGCGAGCCCGCCTCTCTATGTCATCTTATGCAGCAACCCTACCCCCATCTCCACCCTCTACACCTCCTCCCAAGTGGTACAGCAACCCCATCTCCCGAGAGAAGCTAGCTGAATTCAACCGCTTTGTCCAAACACTACCCGCCAGCATGACCTTTCATGAGGCCTGGAAGAACCACCCACTCACCAACTTCTTCCACAACTGCAAAGAGACCCCAGAAGAGATTCAGGAGCTATTTGAGAAAGCTAAGAAGCAACCATCTTTCCGAACCCTCTACAAGGTAGAAGACCCAGGACAGTTTACCATACCCTGCACAATCAATGGAAGATACTTTGATAGCTACATTTGTGATTCCGGTTCATGCATAAACCTGATGCCCACACACACTGCCAAACTCCTTGGGATCACACGCCTACAACCTTCACAAATCAGCATTGGACTTGCTGATCTCACTATTGCACAACCTAGAGGTGTTGTCTATGATATCTTGCTCGAAATTGGAGATACAAAGATACCGGTGGATTTTCATATCATGAACATCAAAGGAGGAAGTGACATGCCTATTATACTTGGAAGATCATTCTTGGCAACTGCTGGCGCCATCATGGATTGGCCAAACCGCCGCATCTCACTTGCTAATGTCAACAAATCTGTTTTCTATGATGCCACCCCCGTTTTCACTCCTACCAAACATTCTCGGTTCATATCTCCTCATGAACCACCTGATCATCAACAAGGACGTGATGGGACACGCACAAAAAGGCTTTGTCTCCGGCCATGTCCTTCAACTTCTTCTTAGAATAGCCCAACGGTCAAGCTAAAGACCATAAACAAGCGCTGTATGGGAGGCAACCCATAAGGTCTTTTCTATCCCTTTTTAATCTTTGTTTTCATTTAATAGTTTTGTTTTGAAGTTTTGGATACAGAAATTTGAGAATCCAGCATGAAAGAAGTAGAAAGAAACCTCAGGAAAGAAGAATGCAGCACTCATCATGGTCGGGTCGACCAAGACGGTCGACCGGTGCCTAGCTCGATCGACCGAGTCCCCTCTTGCCGGCCCACCATCCCACCTCACTTACATACCATTCCACCTCATTGCATACCATCCCACCTCACTTGCATACCATTCCACCTCATTTGCATACCATCCCACCTCACTTACATACCATTCCACTTCATTGCATACCATCCCACCTCACTTGCATACCATTCCACCTCATTTGCATACCATCCCACCTCACTTGCATACCATCCCACCTCATTTGCATATCATACCACCATCATCCCACCACATTTTCATCCCATACCACATCACATGCCACGCCTACTTGCTGTTCTACCACATGCTGATCCTACTTCACCTACACTCAGGCGGCCCTTTAAACTCATTGCTGGTGCGCAACAGCATTTGACCATCTAAGCCGGGATCTCATCCACATTATGGAGCAACATAGTCGCTGGACATATCATCCATCACACCATTCTTCGATTTCTAATACCATATCAGGTTACATCTTTCCTCTAATTCACAAACACCTTTTTACCTCTTTCTTTTACCTCCCTTAATCGGATTTGCTTTCACCGGGACGGTGCAAGTTAAGTCTGGGGGGATTGTCGGTACTAATGCGTTTGTTCATGTCTTGTCTTCATCTTATACCTATTTCTCTTATCAACCTTTTTCAAAACCTCTGTTTTATTGAGTCAAAATAAGTTAGGAAACTATGATCTATCCTAGGAGCTTACCATTAGCATGCCAAAGCTCTTGTGATCACAAAGGCGAATATTGACACCGAACAATGCCCAACGGAACCACTGAGGGTGGATCGACCTACTGATTTGGCAAGATTTCTAAGGTACCCGGACAATCTAAAGTCAACTCCACCACCTAATTGAACTTTTAATTTTTCTTGTCAAGGGGCTTGAGATACATATTAGCCGATTCCTCATCCCGGTCTAGTTGAGACATGTCCACCAAAGATACAGTCCACCTCTCTCTCATCTGCAAAATGAAAATCAAAAGCTTTTAAGCACAAGGAAAACGTGTAAGCAAGAGGAATGCATACGTCTGCACCTTCTTGTCTTATGGAGACCTACTCAAACAAGGAAAAGCAAAAGCCTATCCTATGATATTCCCAGAAAAGAAAAATATTCAAAGGGAAGAAGGATCGATAGAAAAAATAAAATGATACCCTAGAAAAGTAGGGAAAGATCGATCCTTCAAAAGAAAAGAGAGAAAGAGAGAGGAATGGAACTGGATGTGCTAAAAAGGACTGTCTTGGCAAACACTTGGATGGGTAAGAGTCAATGCTCTGTGATCAATACTCCCTTGGTAAAGACCGCACGCTTTAAATACTGTAAGGAGTTGACAATGGAAAGTTTGGAGTGCTGGATGAGATTTGTTGGGTCCGGTATGGTTCGCTAAGCTCAAGGTCATTACGGGAAGGCTAGATTCAAAGTTAGTTTTGCTCCAAGTGAAAGCAGAGCAATGGAAGATACAAGTGCCAAAGGATAAGTGAGTTTTCATGTTTTCAAACCTCTTTCTCCGATTTGGATTCTATTTGCTTGGGGACAAGCAAAGATCTAAGTCTGGGGGAGTTGATATACCTCTATTTTACACCCTTTTTACATCGTTTTTATATACTTTATGCATGGTTTTACCGTGGCTTTTTGCTTTAAAAGGTAGTTTTTATGCATATATAGTGCCAAGAGTCATTTCAGGTCAAAAGATGCAATTTGGAGCAAAACAAAGGCAAAGGTCCTCAAAGCAGCTTCATGCACTATCATTTACTTTGGAGGAGCCCCAAAAACATTCTACTCAATGGATTTCACCCAAACCAGTTTGCCGCAATGCCTACATGAGTTAGCTTTACAACGCAATTGGAATCATGCAATTTGGCCACGTAGAATGGGAGATATGATCGTTTTAGTAAAGAGTGTCAAATCAGCCGAAAACCGGACGTCTACACCAACCGCTCGACCGAACCGGTCGGACAGGGCCTCCAAGGCTCCCGTCCGACCCGACCGTCCTTAACCGCAGGTGAACACCGGTCGACCGAGCCGGTCGGACAGGGCCTCCAAGGCTCCCGTCCGACCCAACCTTCCTCCAACTCCACGACCCATCCGGTCGACCGAGCCGGTCGGACAGGGCCTCCAAGGCTCCCGTCCGACCCGACCTCCTTTCACCATCCCGTGCGCGCCCGACCATCATCCCGTCCGACCGTCCGACCGCCAGCACGACCCGAGCACCAGCCCGACCGACCGGTCGACCGCCCCGCTCGACCGCGACACGCCTCGCTCGACCCGGCTCGTTTCCGAAGCCCGTTTTGCACGTTTTCAAGCCCAAACTTACACCGCCTCTTATGTTTCGACCAAGACCTAGGTCAAGCCGCCCTTCAAGTTCTGAAGCATTATAAATACATCTTTTTAGCCTTGTAAAAGAAGAGAACCACACATAGAGATACAAAATATTATTCAATAAAAGTTCTTATAGTTTTTGCTTTCTTTCATTGTCTCCTTCAAGAGAGGATCTCGGATCTCTGTTCTTATGAACATGAATTCGATTTCCTTCTCTATGTCTGAGTAGTTACCTTGTTAAGTGATAGGAAATCAAAGGATAGTGTTCATGCTTGCTTGATAATCGATATCTAGAATTAGGGTTTACATAAACTCTTCACCTTTGCTTGTGTTCATTGCTTGGTGTTGATCTGGCCAATCAACATATGATCTTAGGTAGATTTGAGCCACGGAAGTGATGAATCATTCGCCTGAACTAGTATTTGGTGGGCAACTCTCTCTTAGACTGCGGAAGTTGATTTACTAGAGGTTGTGAACAATTGAGACTTGATCGAATTAATGCTTGTTTGATTATCTAAGGACATACCAAAAGTTTAGCGATTAGATAGATCAACATAGGGGTCGGAGCCACGGAAGTGGAAAGATCTAAATTAGTGTCTTGAGTTCTAGGTGGTACACATTCTTAAATCCCTAACAAATCGAACTTGCTTGCTTGAATCACTCATCCCGAGATTATCCTATTGCTTAGCGCTTTCCATCCATTGATTTACAACTTTATTTTCCTTGTTTACTTGCTTTCTTTACTTGCTTTCAACGTGACAACAACCAAACTCATATTGCTTTCCTAGCTAAATCTCAATCTCATACCTTGTAGTGCACTAACTGGTCCTTGTGTTCGATATACCCGTTGCTACTCTCGATCTGTGCACTTGCAGAAAAGGGGTAGAAATTGGGAAAAGTTTAATCCCCATCAAGCTTTTTGGCGCCGTTGCCGGGGACCATTATCGTGCCTACAAGTTCTTGAAAGAGATCTAGTCTAGGTTTTTCCTGTTTTAAGTTATTTAATCTTGTTTTTCCTTTTTTGTTTTTGATTTTTCAGGTTTTAAGTTTTTCTCCTAGATGGAAGAGGATTTGAGAAATCCTAGTCCTATAAGGGCGATTCCTATACGCCACATATCTCCTCCTAGAGACAGTCCAACAGAGAAGAGGATGTCAAACCCTCCAGCTATTTCACCTTCATGGGATTCTCGCAGTAGTCCTCCCGGACTAGCACCCTTGAACACCAAGAAGAACCTTCTCCCCTACCTTAATGCGGCCGAACTGGAGACGTCTAGCCAAGCCTACTATGAAAGAGAAGAACACCTTCTAGCCTCACCAGAAGAAGAAATAGATCCGGAGCTGATTGAGTTTGTGAAGAGAGACAAATTCCATGATCTCTACAATGAGCATGCACTAGAACACATTGATCACTTTGAAGGTCTTTGTGATTCTTATGGAGTTTTCGATTTTGAGAAGAAACTAATGCTGTTTAGCATTTCCTTAGCTGGGAGAGCTCTTGAGTGGGCGCAATACTCTCCCCTTTTTCAGATCAACACTTGGTTAGACTGCAGAGAAGCTTTCTTGAAGAGGTTCAGCAGGAACCCACCTTTCAAATCCAAGTATAACCAAAGCTCTTACCCTTACCACAACCAATCTTATGAAGAAGAAGATGATGCCTCCTTACCACCGGAGTCCATCAATGGCGACCTGATCAAGTATGTAGTAAGAGATCCTTTCCATGACTTCATATCGGAGTGTGCTCAAGAACATGTTGAGAATTTCAAAAATCTATGTGATTACTATGGTTTGGGAGAGAACCCAAAGAAGATCAGCTTGTTCCAAACATCCTTAGCTGGCCGAGCTCAAGAGTGGGTTAGATTTTCTGCCCAACACGACTTCAAGACATGGAGAAGATACAAGGAAGCCTTCCTCAACAAGTTTGCCCGTGGACAACCCTATGTGCCGCTACTCAAACCCTACCACCCGCCCTATAGAAATCACCAACCTCCACCGCACATTGAGCAGCTACCCCAAGCCATAGAAGGATTACCCCACAACCCACACCTAACCAAGCTTGAAGAGATGCTACAAGAGTACCTTGACTATCAAGTCACAAGTACAAGAGAGATGGAGAAGAAGATTGAATATGTTCATCTCACCCTTGGAGAAAAGATGGATGTTCTTTTTAACCAAGTTATCAAGCTTGACAAAGATATCAAGCAACTCAAGGAAGACCATGATCGATCACTCAACCTTGTCAAGCTAGACGTTGCTGCAAAACACCACGAGCTACTCAGCAAGAGCATTGATGCCAATAGCTTCAATGATGATAATTGCAAACATCTTGGAATCATCTATAACCGGCTGTCAGCTGTAGAAGGATCTCTTTTCTCTAAGAACCAGAGAGAAAGAAGCCCCGCATCCAACCCACCTCCTTTCCCTTGCAATGTCATCACAGCAATCTCCAAGGAAAACTCATCACATCTTGTAAAGAAAGAAGAAGAAGATCAAGAGTATGAGGAAGACTATGAAGATGATGAAGAAGAGAACCAGAGTTTTAACAGCAATGCAAGCTCTAGAGGAAGTGAAACCAGTCCACAGCAACCTGACCCGCGATTCTCTCCACCTCCGGCTCGCACACTCGCCCTTCCTAGAATCACCGGCATTTCAAGAAAGAGAACCATCCTGGATGAACCAGAGGATTCATTCTATTATGATCCCATCGACCCTACTAAGATACACCCAGAGAAGCTCAAGGAATTTAACAAGAAGGTGAAGTCCATACCATTCTATGTCCCCTTTGAAGAAGCTTGGAACAACCATGATTTGGTTGAGTTTTTCTTTAGTAGCAAAGAAACCAAGGATGAAATTAAGCAACTCTTTAGGCGAGCCCGCCTCTCTATGTCATCTTATGCAGCAACCCTACCCCCATCTCCACCCTCTACACCTCCTCCCAAGTGGTACAGCAACCCCATCTCCCGAGAGAAGCTAGCTGAATTCAACCGCTTTGTCCAAACACTACCCGCCAGCATGACCTTTCATGAGGCCTGGAAGAACCACCCACTCACCAACTTCTTCCACAACTGCAAAGAGACCCCAGAAGAGATTCAGGAGCTATTTGAGAAAGCTAAGAAGCAACCATCTTTCCGAACCCTCTACAAGGTAGAAGACCCAGGACAGTTTACCATACCCTGCACAATCAATGGAAGATACTTTGATAGCTACATTTGTGATTCCGGTTCATGCATAAACCTGATGCCCACACACACTGCCAAACTCCTTGGGATCACACGCCTACAACCTTCACAAATCAGCATTGGACTTGCTGATCTCACTATTGCACAACCTAGAGGTGTTGTCTATGATATCTTGCTCGAAATTGGAGATACAAAGATACCGGTGGATTTTCATATCATGAACATCAAAGGAGGAAGTGACATGCCTATTATACTTGGAAGATCATTCTTGGCAACTGCTGGCGCCATCATGGATTGGCCAAACCGCCGCATCTCACTTGCTAATGTCAACAAATCTGTTTTCTATGATGCCACCCCCGTTTTCACTCCTACCAAACATTCTCGGTTCATATCTCCTCATGAACCACCTGATCATCAACAAGGACGTGATGGGACACGCACAAAAAGGCTTTGTCTCCGGCCATGTCCTTCAACTTCTTCTTAGAATAGCCCAACGGTCAAGCTAAAGACCATAAACAAGCGCTGTATGGGAGGCAACCCATAAGGTCTTTTCTATCCCTTTTTAATCTTTGTTTTCATTTAATAGTTTTGTTTTGAAGTTTTGGATACAGAAATTTGAGAATCCAGCATGAAAGAAGTAGAAAGAAACCTCAGGAAAGAAGAATGCAGCACTCATCATGGTCGGGTCGACCAAGACGGTCGACCGGTGCCTAGCCCGATCGACCGAGTCCCCTCTTGCCGGCCCACCATCCCACCTCACTTACATACCATTCCACCTCATTGCATACCATCCCACCTCACTTGCATACCATTCCACCTCATTTGCATACCATCCCACCTCACTTACATACCATTCCACTTCATTGCATACCATCCCACCTCACTTGCATACCATTCCACCTCATTTGCATACCATCCCACCTCACTTGCATACCATCCCACCTCATTTTCATATCATACCACCATCATCCCACCACATTTTCATCCCATACCACATCACATGCCACGCCTACTTGCTGTTCTACCACATGCTGATCCTACTTCACCTACACTCAGGCGGCCCTTTAAACTCATTGCTGGTGCGCAACGGCATTTGACCATCTAAGCCGGGATCTCATCCACATTATGGAGCAACATAGTCGCTGGACATATCATCCATCACACCATTCTTCGATTTCTAATACCATATCAGGTTACATCTTTCCTCTAATTCACAAACACCTTATTACCTCTTTCTTTTACCTCCCTTAATCGGATTTGCTTTCACCGGGACGGTGCAAGTTAAGTCTGGGGGGATTGTCGGTACTAATGCGTTTGTTCATGTCTTGTCTTCATCTTATACCTATTTCTCTTATCAACCTTTTTCAAAACCTCTGTTTTATTGAGTCAAAATAAGTTAGGAAACTATGATCTATCCTAGGAGCTTACCATTAGCATGCCAAAGCTCTTGTGATCACAAAGGCGAATATTGACACCGAACAATGCCCAACGGAACCACTGAGGGTGGATCGACCTACTGATTTGGCAAGATTTCTAAGGTACCCGGACAATCTAAAGTCAACTCCACCACCTAATTGAACTTTTAATTTTTCTTGTCAAGGGGCTTGAGATACATATTAGCCGATTCCTCATCCCGGTCTAGTTGAGACATGTCCACCAAAGATACAGTCCACCTCTCTCTCATCTGCAAAATGAAAATCAAAAGCTTTTAAGCACAAGGAAAACGTGTAAGCAAGAGGAATGCATACGTCTGCACCTTCTTGTCTTATGGAGACCTACTCAAACAAGGAAAAGCAAAAGCCTATCCTATGATATTCCCAGAAAAGAAAAATATTCAAAGGGAAGAAGGATCGATAGAAAAAATAAAATGATACCCTAGAAAAGTAGGGAAAGATCGATCCTTCAAAAGAAAAGAGAGAAAGAGAGAGGAATGGAACTGGATGTGCTAAAAAGGACTGTCTTGGCAAACACTTGGATGGGTAAGAGTCAATGCTCTGTGATCAATACTCCCTTGGTAAAGACCGCACGCTTTAAATACTGTAAGGAGTTGACAATGGAAAGTTTGGAGTGCTGGATGAGATTTGTTGGGTCCGGTATGGTTCGCTAAGCTCAAGGTCATTACGGGAAGGCTAGATTCAAAGTTAGTTTTGCTCCAAGTGAAAGCAGAGCAATGGAAGATACAAGTGCCAAAGGATAAGTGAGTTTTCATGTTTTCAAACCTCTTTCTCCGATTTGGATTCTATTTGCTTGGGGACAAGCAAAGATCTAAGTCTGGGGGAGTTGATATACCTCTATTTTACACCCTTTTTACATCGTTTTTATATACTTTATGCATGGTTTTACCGTGGCTTTTTGCTTTAAAAGGTAGTTTTTATGCATATATAGTGCCAAGAGTCATTTCAGGTCAAAAGATGCAATTTGGAGCAAAACAAAGGCAAAGGTCCTCAAAGCAGCTTCATGCACTATCATTTACTTTGGAGGAGCCCCAAAAACATTCTACTCAATGGATTTCACCCAAACCAGTTCGCCGCGATGCCTACATGAGTTAGCTTTACAACGCAATTGGAATCATGCAATTTGGCCACGTAGAATGGGAGATATGATCGTTTTAGTAAAGAGTGTCAAATCAGCCGAAAACCGGACGTCTACACCAACCGCTCGACCGAACCGGTCGGACAGGGCCTCCAAGGCTCCCGTCCGACCCGACCGTCCTTAACCGCAGGAGAACACCGGTCGACCGAGCCGGTCGGACAGGGCCTCCAAGGCTCCCGTCCGACCCAACCTTCCTCCAACTCCACGACCCATCCGGTCGACCGAGCCGGTCGGACAGGGCCTCCAAGGCTCCCGTCCGACCCGACCTCCTTTCACCATCCCGTGCGCGCCCGACCATCATCCCGTCCGACCGTCCGACCGCCAGCACGACCCGAGCACCAGCCCGACCGACCGGTCGACCGCCCCGCTCGACCGCGACACGCCTCGCTCGACCCGGCTCGTTTCCGAAGCCCGTTTTGCACGTTTTCAAGCCCAAACTTACACCGCCTCTTATGTTTCGACCAAGACCTAGGTCAAGCCGCCCTTCAAGTTCTGAAGCATTATAAATACATCTTTTTAGCCTTGTAAAAGAAGAGAACCACACATAGAGATACAAAATATTATTCAATAAAAGTTCTTATAGTTTTTGCTTTCTTTCATTGTCTCCTTCAAGAGAGGATCTCGGATCTCTGTTCTTATGAACATGAATTCGATTTCCTTCTCTATGTCTGAGTAGTTACCTTGTTAAGTGATAGGAAATCAAAGGATAGTGTTCATGCTTGCTTGATAATCGATATCTAGAATTAGGGTTTACATAAACTCTTCACCTTTGCTTGTGTTCATTGCTTGGTGTTGATCTGGCCAATCAACATATGATCTTAGGTAGATTTGAGCCACGGAAGTGATGAATCATTCGCCTGAACTAGTATTTGGTGGGCAACTCTCTCTTAGACTGCGGAAGTTGATTTACTAGAGGTTGTGAACAATTGAGACTTGATCGAATTAATGCTTGTTTGATTATCTAAGGACATACCAAAAGTTTAGCGATTAGATAGATCAACATAGGGGTCGGAGCCACGGAAGTGGAAAGATCTAAATTAGTGTCTTGAGTTCTAGGTGGTACACATTCTTAAATCCCTAACAAATCGAACTTGCTTGCTTGAATCACTCATCCCGAGATTATCCTATTGCTTAGCGCTTTCCATCCATTGATTTACAACTTTATTTTCCTTGTTTACTTGCTTTCTTTACTTGCTTTCAACGTGACAACAACCAAACTCATATTGCTTTCCTAGCTAAATCTCAATCTCATACCTTGTAGTGCACTAACTGGTCCTTGTGTTCGATATACCCGTTGCTACTCTCGATCTGTGCACTTGCAGAAAAGGGGTAGAAATTGGGAAAAGTTTAATCCCCATCATCGATCGACACCTAAGGGGGTGTGTCGATCGACACCGGTTATCAGGTTCGATTCCGGTTAAGTCGATTGCGCTTTGATTTGTGGTTTGAGTTGGTTGGTCGATGGGTGTCGACCGACACCAAGGAAGGGTGTCGATCGACACCGGTTATTGGAAAATCGACCGGTTTGATTTAGGTCGGCTGGTTTTGGTTCGAAGGATTTGGAAGCCCTAGGTCGCGAATAAATCACTGTAGCCGCGTGAGAAAACTCACTTTTCGAGGCAGAGAGTTTTCAAAGAGAAGGAGGTGATTTCTTGGGCAATTTTGGAGTTTGGAGGCTTGTTTTGTTGATGTTCTTCGTTGTTCCATCTCCTTTCCTTCCTTTCAATCCTTTTCAAGGTGAGTGCATGACTGTAGGTCCGTTTATCACTAGAGATTCCTTGGGTTTGAGTTTGTTATTGTGTTATTGAGTTGTTCGTATTGGAAATCGTGTTTTGGAATGTATTGGGGCGTTGAAAACCCTTGATTGTGTGTTTTGAGATTTCCTATGCGCTGTTTTGTAGCTTCTGGTGTCGGGGCGTCGAGCTGGTGTCGACCGACACTCGATGGGTGTCGATCGACACTCAGAAGGCTAGCGTTGATCGACACTCTTGAGGTGTCGGTCGACACTAACCTGGGATGTCAGGAAACGTGGGGTTTTCCTGACTTGGAGGTTTCTGTTGTTGATTATTGTTCTTGTTGTTGATTATTGTTGATGTATTGTCTAGTGTTTGACGTACTTGGCCTGTAGGCAGGATGATCCACTCACTAAGTATTTATGATAATACTTACGCATCTCTATTCCAATGTGATGCAGGTAACGGCAATGTTCTTCCGCGGAAAGAGACCGAGAGAAGAGGATGATGAGACTAGGAATTTGATTTTGGCTATCTTGTTGTGGCTAGCAAGGAACTCATTTTTAGGGTGTTAGTTTTATTTTAATAATGTAGCAAACCTGGTGTTTAGGTTGCTTATTCTTTATTGGTTATTGTTTATTGGTTTATTGTTGAACTGATGTTTGATTTATTTAATTATTGATTTCTTTCGAGAATTTCCGCATTGATAATTATTTTAATTAATGATAAAAAAAAACAAAAAGGCTTGGTTGTTTCATTTTGGTATCAGAGCGAATACGGTTTTAGGACTGTTAGTATTGAGTGGATTGGACTATGTGTTTAATTGATTAAGTGAGTTAGTCAGTTAGTGGTTTAGTCTCCTCCTCTCGGTCTTCCAGTTTTCCGCGGTAAGTGAGTTGGATATTTCGTGTTGTGTTTTGTGTTTGTGTGCTGACTTTGCTCATTTTCTGTACTTGGTGGAAGTGCAGAGAGATGGATGCAGGTCGTGGTCGTGGCCGTGGTCGTGGTCGCGGTGGAGCCCGTGGGGGCAGAGGAGCTGGTCGTGGTGGACGAGCAGCGGGTCGTGGAGGTCGGGGTGCTGGGCGTGGTTTGCCAGAGGCTGAGGTTTCAGCGGAGAGTGCAGTGCCGAGTGTGGCGACAGCGTCAATTACTCAGTCTGTTTCGTTGGCCGGTGGGGCTAACTCTGGTGCCGGTGGTGGCGCAGGAGCAGGAGCAGGTCCCGGTGGGGGCGTAGCTCTAGCTCAGGGAGACATGATAGTGGGGCTACTGACGCAGTTATTGGCACGTCTTCCTCAGGCAGTTCCCCAGCAGGCTCCGGTTGCACCTCCAGCGGCCGGGGCACAGGTTGGTGCCGGTTTTGTTGAGCAGCAGGAGGCTGCGGGGCAGCAGGGTGCTGCGGTTGGGCATTCACCTTATCGCGAGATGATGAGGGAGATGCAGAGGATTGGCACGCCTTTGTTTGAGGGCGGTGTCACTCCAGAGCAGGCTGACGAGTGGCGTCAGAGGTTGGAGCGGAACTTCGATTCAGTCCGTTGTCCAGAGCAGTTTCAGGTTGAGGTGGCACATTTGTGGTGGAGGTCTGTTAGGACCCGGAGAGCAGTTTGGACTTGGGTTGACTTCGTCGAGGAGTTCAACCACAAGTTTTTCCCGCAGGAGGCTCGTGACAGACTGCAGTTGAGGTTCTTAGACTTGACTCAGGGAAAGAGGTCTGTACGGGAGTTCGATGCAGAGTTCTACAGATTGGTGGTTCACACTGGTGGTGAGCTCGTGAGTGAGCGGGCGTTGATGTCGAGGTTTCTTCAGGGACTTCAGAGGAACATCAGGACTCAGTGCAGAGGTGGTATGTACCACACGAGAGCCGGTTTAGTGGAGTTGGCAGCTTCCATTGAGGAGGATTTGCGCGAGCCGGTGAGTTCAGCAGTTGTTCCGGCTGTAGTTGCTTCTGCTACCCATCCTAGGGGCCAGCAGCAGCAGCAGCAGCGTAGAGGTTTCGGTTCTGGTCATGGCAGGGGCGGCAAGCCTGCGCAGGGCCAGAAGAGGAGAGCAGAGGAGATATCTGCTAGTAGCCAGAGTGCGGGTGGTTGCTTTGGTTGTGGGAGTCACAGAGTTGCTGCTTGCCCCCAAGAGGGCAGGATCCAGAGAGACGTCAGTGTGCTTTTATTGCAGAGAGCCGGGGCATATCAGGCCGATGTGTCCCAAGTTACAGCAGAGGTCAGTGGCAGTGGTGCAGTCGTTGGCTATCCAGTCAGCAGCTCAGATTGCAGCGTTGCAGTCAGGTGGAGCGTCGAGGGTTTATACTCCGGCAGAGGTGGGCCAGACCAGTCAGTCAGGCCAGATCACAGGTAAAATCTTTGACTTAGACTTGTAAATTCTTAAAGGTAGAATTTTGGTGTCGTCTGTTTCTTTTATTTTACTGTGATATAGTTAGGGGTTCTCAACACTTGTGGAATTGTGTAAGGACCTTGTTAGTTGGCGGATTTGAGTCTCACGTTCTGTTTGACTCGGGAGCATCTAACTGCTTCATTACTCCTGAGAGAGGTGAGAGTAGTGGTATTCGGAGTAGCGATGGCGAGGCTTCAGGCTTTGTCAAGGTGGCCGGTGGTGGTTTTCTGGCTACTTCGGGCAGAGCTAGAGCAGTGGATGTGCAGATTGCGGCGGTTTTGGTCATCAGTCCAGTGGAGCTGTATGACGTGATTTTGGGGATGGACTGGTTATCCTTATACCGGGTTCATCTGGATTGCTACAGAGGTAGAGTGGTGTTTGAGCAGGATGCAGGGAAGTTGGTTTATCAGGGAGTGAGACCGACTTCAGGGAGTATAGTGATCTCAGCTATTCAGGCAGAGCAGTTGTTAGAGCGGGGCTGTGAAGCCTATTTGGCGACGATTACTATGACAGAGTCCAGTGGTGAGGTGGTTTTGCAGGATATTCAGGTTGTTCGGGATTTTGAGGATGTCTTTCGGTCGTTGAGGGGTGATATACCTCTATTTTACACCCTTTTTACATCGTTTTTATATACTTTATGCATAGTTTTACCGTGGCTTTTTGCTTTAAAAGGTAGTTTTTATGCATATATAGTGCCAAGAGTCATTTCAGGTCAAAAGATGCAATTTGGAGCAAAACAAAGGAAAAGGTCCTCAAAGCAGCCTCATGCACTATCATTAACTTTGGAAGAGCCCCAAAAACATTCTACTCAATGGATTTCACCAAAACGAGTTCGCCGCGATGCCTACATGAGTTAGCTTTCCAACACCATTGGAATCATGCAATTTGGCCACGTAGAATGGGAGATATGATCGTTCCAAGTGAAGAGTGTCAAAAGAGCCGAAAATCGGACGTCTACACGATCCGGTCGACCAAGCCGGTAGGACATGGACTCCAAGGCTCCCGTTCGATGATGGGGATTAAACTTTTCCCAATTTCTATCCCTTTTCAGTAAGTGCACAGATCGAGAGTAGCAACGGGTATATCGAACACAAGGACCAGTTAGTGCACTACAAGGTATGAGATTGAGATTTAGCTAGGAAAACAATATGAGTTTGGTTGTTGTCACGATTAAAGCAAGTAAAGAAGGCAAGTAAACAAGGAAAATAAAGTTGTAAATCAATGGATGGAAAGCGCTAAGCAATAGGATATGTAACATCCCCGATCCGCGCTAGGATCGGCGGAATGGACCATGGTCGGGAAAAGGGGCAAGTAGATGGCCGAAGAAAGGAAATAACTCATTCCATGGTCCGGAATTGGCTAAGTCCGGGAAAGAAGAAGACTTGGCGTAATAAGGAGAAGAAGGGAGCTGAAAGCCAGCTAAGGGCAGCTGGATGGGCGAGCTGGACCAGCTGGGGTAGCTCGACCAGCTGGTGGGTAGCTTCGGCCAGCCAGGCCGAGTGTTCGGTAGCTGAGCTACCTACACTCGTATGGAGTGTGACGGTTATGGCCGAATGGGTGTGACGAGCTGGGCGGTTAGGCAACGAACGGATGCAGCCGTTGGTTGGGCGAGTCTATATATACACACCCTAGGGGTCGAAAATCGCATTCACGCATACACTGAAAAAGGGACAGCCCGCTTGAGAGAAAGATCAAGCGAGTAAGAGAATCCGAGAAGGAACAATCGGCGGTCGAGCGGTTAACACCGGCGGCCGGACAGAGATGGGAGACACAGAGAAGACTCCGACTAAGAAGGATAAGGCGAGCGGGAAGAAGGTCTCCAAGACCCCGGACCCGGCCACCAAGGTACGGAGTCGGTCCGGCGTGATCGGCGATCATGGATCGGTCGGTGGGATCCGAACGATTCAGGGATCCGATCATGGCACGGCCATACTCTTCTTACGTTCAAAAATGATGTATCTCTACACTTGTGCGTTCGGTTTCTATGGTCGGGTTTAGAAGGGTGATCGATCGGAAATGGTCCTTCGCTCGTTCTGGATCAAACCATAGGCCGAACAGTTGGTCACCGAACGGTGAGCCAACCGGACGAACGTATCCATCGACTGGGGGAACGGTTGGATGATGGATTCGGAAAGGCGGTTGGTCACGGACGGTTGATCAATCGCATAGCGAACGGGTGCGATCGGCCGGGTGAAACGGTGCGATCATCCGAACGGTTATTAGGATCGCCGGTGAGACTGGCCGTGGGTTCGGTGCAGTCTGCCGAGCGATCGGTGTACGGTTGTTGGTACGTCTGGCCGTGGGATCGGTGCAGTCGGCCGAACGATCGATACAAGGAAAACCGGTGGGGTGGTCGACCGTTCCCCAAACGGTGCGATCGTCCGAACGGTTAAGGCATGGTGGTCGAGGCCGGATGGGCGACTCGACCATTCCGATACGATTAGTATGACTTGGCCGATCAATGGAATTAATACGATCGGCCAGGTCCGTATAAGTAGTTAGGTATGATCGGCCCAGAATGGATATGGCCGATCATGTGTGATAGAACGGATGTTGTTAGGTTGTGGTTCGGATATACTTAGCCGTATTGTACAAGGTTCGGCGTGCGACTTGGGAATCGATTGGATTCGCTAAGGCACGACCGGAAACCACAAGTCGAGTCCACGGCTAAGCATGTCTCGGCCAAATGGTAGATTGGTGTGGATAACAAGGGGATTATCGGTTCATGAGCATGTAGATCGATAGATTACATATTCGGCTCAATTGATAGGGTTTAGAGAACTCATATCCCGGTGATGGTTTTCAGGTTCTGATGATGAGGATCGTGATACGGTCTAGGCGCGCGAGGCCGGTTGTGGTGCGAACGTGTGGTGTACTAGGATGTAATGATAGGATCGAACACTTGTAATAGCTTATAGCAAACTCACTTGTTGTATCGAATCCTTTATCATATTAATGAAAAATACTGTTTGACTCTAACTTGTTTTACATATAGACTCTTTACTTAGTGAATCACAGAATGAACGTTTATAAATGAATATCGTTAAGGAATGGACCCTTAAAATGAACAAGGTTGATCGGAACAAGTAGTGTTTCGATTGGAAGAAAACCTCACGGTTTAGAGGCCGGGATGGGTTGTTTCAGGATAATCGCGGGATGAGTGATTCAAGCAAGCAAGTTCGACTTGTTAGGGATTTAAGAATGTGTACCACCTAGAACTCAAGACACTAATTTAGATCTTTCCACTTCTAGCAAAAGTCTTGAGACAAGGTTAGAATTTCTAAAGCATGACCTTGATAGAAAGTTCGGAAACCTCTCTGACCAAGTGGAGAGAGTCGAAACAAGGTGTTTTGAAGTGGAAGGAGAGATAAAAGAACAAGCCGCAACCCTCGGAGGCAACATCAAGGCAATCCGAGACTTGAACATGAATTCAAAGGAGATGGATAACCACCTTGATGAGAAGATCGCCGGCCTAGAAGATAACCTCAATGGTACAACCCTAAGCCTCAACTCAATCTCGCTTGTGGCTCACCAAGCCAAGAAGAGAGCATCGGAGGTTAACCAAAGAGAGAAGGAGCTTTACTCAACAATGGTGATGTTGGTGGAAGGGCAAGAACAATTCAAGGAATCAATCAATGACTTGAAGCGTCTTGTGGAAGAGATATACAAAGAGCTACATGAGAAGACCACGCTATGGGAAGATACAACCGGAGGAGCCTCCAAAGGAGTCAAAGACCTCACCAAACGCTTGGAGGATATGGAAGAAAGAGACCGAGCTTCAAAAGGCACAAAAGCGGCTAACTCAAAGCCTAACAATGCTTTGGCTGTTTTTGGTTCTAAAGAAACCAATCCAAGAGTGGTTTGGGATGAGGATGAAAGGAGACAAGGAAAGCGGACAGCAAGGATAAGAGGAAGAAAGTTGCCGGAAGGAACACCACTCTCTCCAAGATCTTCACTACCACCCGTCCCTAAGGAGAAAAGGAAGGCGAGCTCATCAATGGATTACACCATTGATGATTTCAATTTTATGGCAAAAAGGTTCCCTAGCAATATGCCCTTTGATGTTGCTTGCAACAAGAGCCCTTACCTTCAAGACTTTGTATGGACTCACGATTAGAGCTTAGCCGAGGTGGAGAAGATATATAATGAAGCAAGGGAGGAAATGCCTGCGCCAAGGACACTACACAAGCTTCATGACCCAGGTTACTTCCTTATACATTGCTCTATCAACGGCAAATTCTTTGATGATGCATTATGTGATTCCGGTTCAAGCGTGAACCTCATGCCGGCTGTGATAGCAAGAAGTTTGGGATTGATCGAGACCATGGAGCGGACCAACATGGGCATAAAGCTTGCCAACAACTCTTCATTCAAACCACTTGGCAAGGTAAGAGATGTTCAACTCTCCTTTGAAGATTGCATCATCCCGGCCGATTTCTATGTTGTTACTATGGAGGACCCGGACGACCAAGCCCTTCTACTTGGGAGATCCTTCTTAGCAACAGCCGGGGCAATTATGGATTGGCCAAACAGGAGAATCTCACTAGCCAATGTTGACAAGGATACCTATTATGTTGCTGCACCTCCTGGTTTCTCATCCAAAAGATTTCGGTACACAAGTGGAGGAGAAGGCACACAATAAGGTTACTTGATCAAAGAAGTGTTACAAGACAAGATGCACTTGGAGCCATCCAGTACTAGGAGCTTTCTACAGCCTCCACACTCGCCTAACACCTAAGGAACACAAGGAGTCGAGCTATAAAGACTTTAAACTAGCGCTTATGGGAGGTAACCCATGTTTCTTTTTTTCTTTTCTTTTCTTTTTAACTTTTATTTTGATTTTATTATTAACTTGAATTTTTTGGGAATTTAATAAAATCCACGAAAACACAAAAAAACATGTTTTATGATTAAGTGCCAAAGAAGACCATCAAAGGAGTTTTGCATGAGCCGGTCAACTCCCACCCACACATCCCGCCCTTATTCCGGGAGACCAACATTGCGGACAACCGATTGGAATGCTAAGGGAGGATTACGGATATCAATCGGTGGAAGAAATTCACAAAACGGTCGAGTCATATGGAAGATATCAAGTCCGGTAGACTTTTCCCGGCCACACGGGTAACACGGAGGACCAAATCGACCCATCTCACAAACGGCTCAACCAAAGTCCACCAAACTTCACAGGCGACCAGACAACACCATGTTGGTCGGCAAATCCAAAAAATAGGACGGAAAAATGTTGACGGATAAGGAGATACGCACAAATGCCCCATCCGGTTATTAGCGGTGCACCCAAAAGGCCGTCAAGACCAAAATCACGGCATGGAGATACCACCACCTGGAGATGGATTCTTGGAGCTTCATCATCACTATTCTAGAAGAAAATCAAGGGACGGACGAGCCAAATTCAAGAATGGTCAAAAGTCTCTTACCGGAGCCAACTAGACCATGTTGTGAAGGAAATCTCAAACCGCTCGTCCGTTTGCCCTCAAACTTCTCCAGTGGTCATAAAATATAAGGTTGGTCGACGGATTTTCAAGCTCGGTCGGGGAATTCATCATCGTTTGGGCTGTGGTCTATTGCACCCTCTCCGGATCGTCCGGATGGACACCAAATGATGAATCTCCCAAACCGCTCGTTTGTTTGACCTGAAACTCCACCACGGCTCCTAAAATATATGATTGGTCGGTGGAATTTCAAGATCGGTCAGAGAATTGTTCACGGTTCAGGCTGCGGTAATTTACATCACCTTACGGCCAGCCGAGGAATCCACCCGCTGATGAATTCTCACCCCCGCTCGTTCGTTTGACCTCATACTTCACCAGCGGCTCTAATACATCATATTGGACGGTAAATTTTCAATCCCGTTCATAAAATTCTTAACGGTTTGTCATGTGGTTCACAGCCTTCATTTTTGGCCGACACACGGGCATTACACAACCACACTGCACACCGGACGGAATCACACCCTCAGATTGAAAACTCACCGACCAAATACATCTAAGGAATGATTTGATATCACACTTGGAGTCGCTCAACAAAGCAAAACCGCTCTTCATGACCTATGGTCACTCTTTGGTAACAAAATCCGAAACACTTTCCCAACAAATTCAATTTTCTTTTTCACCCCTCTTAATTGGATTTGCTTCCACCGGGACGGTGCAAGTTAAGTCTGGGGGGATTACTAACACATTTGTTCTTTTTGACTTTTCTTTTCATTTTTCCCTTTGAGTCGTTTTATTGAGTCAAACTTTTGTCCGAAAATTATGACCTTTTCTTTGAAACTAACCATGTTACACTAATGTTTAAGTGACCATTGAAACAGTATTTGGCAACACACTCACTCAATGTACACTTTGAGCGGATCGGTTTACCAAAAATGGCCACATTTCCAAAAAGCCAATGGAGGATCCACCTTTGACTCCGCACCTTAATGAACTTAACCTTCTCAGTTAGGGGCTTGGTTTTACAAAGGGTACGACTCCTCATCCTCACCAAATAGTGAAAGTCTACGTGAGTTCGGTTTCCCCTCTCTCTCCCCTCCAATTTTAAGAAAAAGCATCAAGGTCCAAGTAACCGGGGATTAGGTGGCAACCACCATCAATACTTGCGTCTATGGAAGACCCATTGATCCAAATAACCGGGGATTAGGTGGCTATAACCATCAATACTCGCGTCTATGGAAGATCCATCAAAAACCTCCACAAAGAGGAGAAGAAGTCGAATAAAAAAAATACCTTGCTACCCTAAAAAAGGGATCAATCGACTTAAGGAGTGAGAAGAGAGAGAGGTAAAATGATGGGATCCGACCCAGAAACCGGCACATAGAAGCAAGTAAAACGGTGGAATGATCGGTGTAATACGGTTTGCGGAAGATGGAGGTTGGGGAATGTTTTTGCGATTGAGGATCGGTAGGGAAAGATGAACGGATTGCTTCAGCAGACGGTGGAAGGTCTGAGAAACTCCGGATTCCAATCTCAAAGATAAAGGAATGATGAAACTCCAAGTGATGAACAAGGAGATTCACGATCGGATGGGAGCAGCCCAAACGAATGATCTAAGAACAAATAGAGGTTTTGATTAAAAGACTTAGATACCTTATTCAGGTTTCAGTTTCGAAATATAAAGAGAGAATGAGAGAGAGATAAGTCAAGGAACATAACTCCAAGACCTATCTCGAAAATTACACAAAATAAATGACAAAGACCAAGTTTGAAAAATTTAAAAGAAAACATGACTTCTTCAAGTGATGTTGGCGTGAAGGATAAAGCATGGGCTGGGCCGAATGGAGTTGATAAAGGGATGGTTTGAAAGTGAACTCAAGGCCTCATTAAAAACCTTCTAAGGAAAACCCAATGGGACAAAACCTTAGAAGGGAAAAAGAGCTCCTTGAGAACACTTGTCCCTTTACCAATCTACTTGGGCGGCCAAACAAACCAAAGTGATTTGATTAACTTCTTCATTGTACTGGCCCAAGTGACTAAGTATCAAACCAACGGTCTGGTTGAGTAACTTAGTTTGTGATCGAGTCATCGGGCCGGTTGGAACGGCTAATGCTTCCTCGGCTACAAGCTGGTCCGCAGCTACAAGCTGTCCTTCCTGCTCCTTGCTGCTAAGCTCGTCCATAGTCACATCATCCCCTCCCTCTTGAAAAGGATTTGTCCTCAAATCTGTTTCATCTGCAAGAAAAGGAGAAAGATCAGCAATATTAAAACTCGGACTTATGTTATACTTCCCTTGGAGGTCGATTTGATAAGAGTTGTTGTTGATCCGCTTTGTGACTTCAAATGGTCCATCCACCCGAGGCATCAACTTGGATTTTCTTTCTGCTGGAAACCGCTCCTTCCTCAAGTGTATCCACACTTTGTCTCCAACCTCAAAAACTATCTCGCGCCGGCCTTTGTTTGCATACTCCTCATACTGTTTGGTTTTCTTTTCAATATTTTGCTTTGCTTGCTCATGGATTTTCTGTATCACTTCTGCCTTATGCTTTCCATCTGTACTAACTCTGTCACTCAAAGGCAAAGGCATCAAATCCAAAGGAGAGATGGGATTGAACCCATAAACAATTTGAAAAGGCGAGAACTTAGAAGCTGAATGCAAAGCACGATTATATGCAAATTCAATATGAGGCAAACATTCTTCCCAACTTCTAAGGTTCTTTTTAACAAAGGTGCGCAAGAGGGTTCCTAGAGTTCTATTAACCACTTCAGTTTGTCCATCAGTTTGCGGGTGACAGGTGGTGGAAAATAGCAACTTAGTCCCTAATTTAGACCATACGGTCTTCCAGAAATAACTAAGGAACTTAGTATCCCTATCAGAAACAATGGTGCGCGGTATGCCATGTAAACGCACAACCTCTTTAAAGAACAAATTGGCAATATGAGATGCATCATCGGTTTTATGGCAAGCAATGAAATGAGACATCTTAGAAAATCTATCAACAACCACAAAGATTGAATCCTTTCCAGTTTTAGTCCTAGGTAAACCAAGCACAAAGTCCATTGAAATGTCGGTCCATGGTTGAGAAGGAATGGGCAAAGGAAGATACAAACCGTGCGGCTGAGCTTTAGACTTAGCCTGTTTACAAGTGGGGCACCGGGCACAGATTCTTTCCACATCTCTGACCATGTGCGGCCAATGGAAATGTGATCGCATCACTTCAAGAGTTTTGGCCACGCCAAAGTGTCCCATGAGACCTCCTCCATGTGCTTCCCTGACAAAAAGATCTCGAAGAGAACAATTAGGCACACAAAGACGGTTCTCATAGAAGAGGAACCCGTCATGCTTATGATATCGGCCTGAGGAAAATTTAGCACAATCTTTAGAAATATCAGAGAAATCCGAATCATGATCATACAACTCTTTAATTTGTTCAAAACCCAAAAGTTTAGCATCAAGAGTTGAAAGAAGAGTGTACCTCCGGGACAATGCGTCGGCTACAACATTGTCCTTACCCTTTTTATACCTGATCACGTAGGGAAAGGTCTCAATGAATTCAACCCACCTGGCATGCCTTTTGTTAAGTTTCTGCTGGCCCTTAAGATGCTTAAGTGATTCATGATCTGTGTGAATGACAAACTCCTTCGGCCAGAGGTAATGCTGCCAAGTTTGTAATGCGCGGACCAAGGCATAGAGTTCCTTGTCATACGTTGGATAGTTTAGAGTTGCACCACCGAGTTTCTCACTAAAGAAAGCAATGGGTTTCTTGTCCTGCATGAGAACAGCTCCGACTCCTATACCTGAAGCATCACACTCAATTTCAAAAGTTTTAGCAAAGTCAGGTAAGGTCAAAACAGGGGCATTAGTAAGTCGATCCTTAAGAACTTGAAATGCATCCTCCTGAGCCTTATCCCATTTAAATCCGACTTCCTTTTTGATGACTTCGGTTAAAGGTGCGGCCAAGGTACTAAAATCCTTAACGAACCGCCGATAGAACCCGGCGAGGCCATGGAAACTCCGAACTTCCCCAACGGTCTTAGGACTCGGCCATTCGCGGATTGCCTTAACCTTTTCTTCGTCAACCTTAACGCCGTCTGCACTTACAACAAAACCTAAAAAGACAAGGTTATCCGTGCAAAAAGTGTATTTCTTTAAGTTAGCATAAAGCTGCTCTTTCCTAAGAACATTCAAAACAGATTCAAGATGCTCAAGATGCTCAGTCAAATTCTTGCTGTAAACTAAGATATCATCGAAATAAACAACAACGAAATGACCAATGAATGCTCTAAGGACATGATTCATTAAGCGCATGAAGGTGCTAGGTGCATTAGTAAGACCAATTGGCATAACAAGCCATTCATATAAACCATGCTTAGTTTTAAATGCGGTTTTCCATTCATCACCTTCTTTCATCCTAATTTGATGATATCCACTTTTAAGATCTATCTTAGAAAATATGCAAGAACCATGCAATTCATCAAGCATATCATCAAGACGAGGTATGGGATGGCGATACTTTACAGTGATACTATTGATAGCACGACAGTCTACGCACATACGCCACGTTCCATCCTTCTTAGGAACAAGGAGAACGGGTACAGCACAAGGACTCATACTCTCGCGAATATGTCCCTTAGCCATAAGTTCTTCAACTTGTCGCTGTAGCTCCTTGGTTTCAACCGGGTTGGTGCGGTAGGCTGGCCTATTCGGCAGAGTGGACCCTGGAACAAAATCAATTTGATGTTCAATACCACGGACAGGGGGTAAACCTTGTGGATTGTCCTCTGGAAACACATCCTTAAACTCCTGCAAAAGGTTAGTCATCTCGCTCGGGGTAACCGGCTCAAGGTTAGAGAAGCTCATTAGTGATTCTTTAAAAACAAGTAAAATCATGGGTTGTTTAGAGAGCATAGCTTGTTTAACCTGATTTGCCTTGATAAAGAAGTTTGGTTGTTTATCTAACCTGGTTTCCTTGCTGGATAGTTGTTTTTGATCATCATAGACCTCTCGAGGGGATAATGGAATGAGTATGGTTTTACGCCCCTTGTGTGTGAAAGAATACTTGTTGGTGAACCCGTCATGTATCACACGGCGATCGGATTGCCAAGGTCTTCCCAACAGTATGTGTCCAGCGTCCATGGGCAATACGTCGCATAGAACTTCATCCTCGTAGCTTCCAATGGACAAAGGTACGACCACTTGAGTCTTGACACTCATTTCTCCATCGTTGTTCAACCATTGTAGCTTGTAGGGTCTTGGATGTTTCTGCGGTTGAAGCCCAAGTTTTTGTACCATAGTTTCACTCGCCACATTGGTACAACTACCTCCGTCTATGATAAGACTACACACTTTTTCCTTTACCAAACACCTTGAGTGGAACAAGTTTTCTCTCTGCTCTGCTTCATCAGTTCGGACCTGAGCACTTAGAACTCGTCTTGCCACAAGAAGCTGACCACTGACCGGTATCGCTTCATAAGCTTCGGTATCCCGAACGGTTTCCGTTACCGGCTCTTCTTCGGACTCCACTTCTCCATCATCTTTGATGATCATAACCCTCCGGTTGACACACTCACTGGCATAGTGTCCTAAGCCATGACACTTGTAACATTTAAGATCACGAGTTCTCGCAGTCGAAACTCCATCAGTTCGGACTCTACCCTTTTCTGGAACAAAGCCGGGTGACTTAGCTTCGGTCTTAGGCGTGAAAACTGATTTGACCTCCCTTTGGAAGCTGGGTTTCCGGAAATCTGAACCTGAACGTGAAGAACCCTTCCTCTTAATTTGTTGCTCGACCAAAACTGCCTTGTGTAGAATCTCTTCCAACTCGTTATAGTGTTGCATTTCAACCACGTCTTGTATCTCTCGGTTTAAGCCCCCTAGAAACCGAGATATAGTGGCTTCTTTTTCCTCATTAACGTTAGCTCGTATCAACAAAACCTCAAGCTCCTGATAATAGTCCTCAACAGAACGAGCGCCTTGTGTGAGCTTCCTCAACTTGGAATACAGCTCCCGGTGATAGTGACTAGGAACAAATCGAAGCCTCATCACACGTTTCATTTCCTCCCAAGTCTCAATCGGATATGCTCCACTACGAACTCTAGCCGTAACGGTCTGATCCCACCAGCTAAGAGCGTAGTCATAGAACTCGGCTGCGGCTATCTTGACACAGTTGACACCAACATACTTCTGGTATGTGAATACTAACTCCGCCTTCTTTTCCCAATCCAAATAAGCATCGGGGTCATTCTTGCCGAAGAATTGCGGGACTCTCATCTTGTAGTTACCAAGATTAGCGGCCATAGCATCCGGTTCTTCCCTCAGAGGTCTTGACCTTCGGCGACTCCCACGAGAAGAGTAACCGTGGCTGTTGTAATAAGTCTCGGCATGTTCATCCGCTGGCTTCCTCCGGGGATCCTGGACCTTGTGAGAATGTTCTGGTTCAAGATCATGGACCTCTTCTGCCTCGGTCGGACATTGTTTCTTTTTGCCCTTGAGCTCTTCTTTAAAAGCGGTAAGGTTTTCATCCATCAGCTTGGTAAGAGCGGCGATCATAGCCTCTTGGTCAAAGGCGTTGCTACTTGACTCGGTCTCCTCATCCTCTGGTTTGTCTTTGCCCGCCATGGTACCTAAGACAAAAGAAATCTCTCGGCAGTTACTTGTTCAATATAAATATGCAAACAACCCGAAAATAATTATGCAATTAATTAAAAATTATGCAAACAATTCTAGATGATATATATGAATTAAAATGATCAAAAGAACTCGAAATAAAATTATTAAAATTATGCAATAAATTCAGATGATGGATATGATGAACAAGGATCGAGGAAATGATGCTAAGATGACTAGAAATAATTATGTAAATATTTCTAGCAATATGATCAACGACAGAAGATGGACAGCCACGTCTAGGATGCTTAGAGTGATGATTCAATGGTTGGAAAGGCAACAGGGTGAACGAAATGATGATAGCAATAAACGGAATGATCAAGTGAACAATGATATTGCAAGGATCTATGATTCTCGAAACGAGAAGATGAACAGTCAAAATTCTCAATAATAGTTCGAACACTAAAACACATAAAAAGAAAGATTACTTAGCTTCTATATGTGCTCTGATACCACTTGATGGGATCCGACCCAGAAACCGGCACATAGAAGCAAGTAAAACGGTGGAATGATCGGTGTAATACGGTTTGCGGAAGATGGAGGTTGGGGAATGTTTCAGGTAGGGAAAGATGAACGGATTGCTTCAGCAGACGGTGGAAGGTCTGAGAAACTCCGGATTCCAATCTCAAAGAGAAAGGAATGATGAAACTCCAAGTGATGAACAAGGAGATTCACGATCGGATGGGAGCAGCCCAAACGAATGATCTAAGAACAAATAGAGGTTTTGATTAAAAGACTTAGATACCTTATTCAGGTTTCAGTTTCGAAATATAAAGAGAGAATGAGAGAGAGATAAGTCAAGGAACATAACTCCAAGACCTATCTCGAAAATTACACAAAATAAATGACAAAGACCAAGTTTGAAAAATTTAAAAGAAAACATGACTTCTTCAAGTGATGTTGGCGTGAAGGATAAAGCATGGGCTGGGCCGAATGGAGTTGATAAAGGGATGGTTTGAAAGTGAACTCAAGGCCTCATTAAAAACCTTCTAAGGAAAACCCAATGGGACAAAACCTTAGAAGGGAAAAAGAGCTCCTTGAGAACACTTGTCCCTTTACCAATCTACTTGGGCGGCCAAACAAACCAAAGTGATTTGATTAACTTCTTCATTGTACTGGCCCAAGTGACTAAGTATCAAACCAACGGTCTGGTTGAGTAACTTAGTTTGTGATCGAGTCATCGGGCCGGTTGGAACGGCTAATGCTTCCTCGGCTACAAGCTGGTCCGCAGCTACAAGCTGTCCTTCCTGCTCCTTGCTGCTAAGCTCGTCCATAGTCACATCATAAAACAAGAGCCAAGACAAGTGTTTAAGCACAAGAGGATGAGAAAGAGATCATAAACCCTTTGATCGATATCCCCTAGTTGAGACCACACCTTTAAAAAAAACTGAAGGAGTCAAAGGAGGTGAGCCCGGATGGTCATATGGAGTGTGGGTTACTTTGGGATGACTGCTAAACTCAATGTAAGTACTTATGCTCCTCATCATAAAGCCAAAACCGTTTTCATGTGGATTACTAAAACATAAGCTAACATGGATTTTCAAAATGCATTGAGAGTTCTCATGTTTTCAAACCTCTTTTCCTTTCTTAGTTTGCTTGAGGACAAGCAAAAGGCTAAGTCTGGGGGAGTTGATATATCCATATTTTACATGTTTTTTACCTTGGTTTTCTTTATATTTTCTTACCTAATAATAATGATTTTGTATCCAAGAGGTAGTTTTCTTGTATATTGTGGTTTTGGGAAGCAAATAGGTCAAAATGGCAAAAAGAAGGCAAAATAGCTTCAAACAATGATCCATGCAAGTTCCCAAGTCAATAGCTTCAACAAAACTCAAGTTAGCCGGTTTCCGCATTCGGACAGAATCGAAGCGTCCGAAAGGTGACCGCGGCAAAGGGTCTTTCCTACGTCCAAATCATGAGATCTTTATATGGAAAGATAGATAAATGAGTCATGCGTCGCGACGAAGTGGAAGTGGGCTATTTGAAGCAGAAATGCGGCCTAGGATCTTTTTCTCCCAAGACATGTCCGTCTGGCGAGTAAGTGAAGCCCATGGAGCTTGGATGAGCGGAATGGACTGGGATCACTTCGGGCAAAGCCTAAACCTCATCATGACTCAAGCCCACATCTCTACACGCGAAAATAAGCTGGCTTCCGCGCCTCACTCAAGACTTGGAGAGCAAGTTCACGCGGGGAGAAGAAATGGAAAGTTTCCTCTTCTCCTTTGCGCATTAACTCAGCCGACCTAGCCTCCCCTCAACTATATATACTTGCTTTTAGCCTCTTGTATGAGAATCAAGAATCAATAGACACAAATTTCTTCTTCTTTCAGTCAATAAACCGGAGCCACTTAGGTGGTCTCCTTGTTCTTTCTTTTCTTTTGCATTTTGTACATACTCGCATGTTTTAGCATCTAGTCTTGGGTTTTAGAGGTTTCCCTCTAGGGGAGAGCGGCGACTTGATCTCTATCACTCCGCCTCCTTCCTCTGGAACTATGAGATCCTCTCTACTCCCTTAGACTCGTTATTGAATCATGGATCTTTCAAAGAAGACATGACATGATAAGCCATCAAGAATCGGTTGTTAAAGAAAGGAAACCTTATGGTTCACCATCTTTATTCATACCTAAAGCTTGTTGCTAGAGTAGCTAACTAGTGACTTGATCTAAGGTTGATATACTCTCCAAAAGCTTGTTATATCTCCGGTCCTAGTATTTGATGGGCAATTCGTCTTAGGCTATGAAAGTAGACCTAAGGAGTTTTGTGAACAATCACTACCCGATTTTATTGCATGTTTCACTCTTCAATGACCATGTGAAAGCTGAGTCCATTGGTTTAAGAAACATAGGTGGTCGGAGCCACGAAAGTGGGATGACCACATCTTAGTGTTTTGAGTTCATAGAAATCGGATTTAACAAACTTTTCAATTGATTTGGCTTATGTCTTTTGCGGATTATCCCTTGCTCAATAATGATGTTTGTAAAGTTTGCATGTGTTATTTTATTTTCCCTTATAAAACAAAAATACAAAACCCCTTGCATATTATTGATTTAGCTTAACCAAATCTTTATAAATGTGTAGTGTGTAATTTGCATTCTCTTGTGGATCGACCCCTAAGTACTACAACAACATGTTGTGCACTTGCAACCATGTTTAGCTTAGGGTTTTTATTACTTGCATATATACCACACCCATGTCTGGCACACATCATCTGCCGAACTCCGCATCATACTCCCGCACTGATCTCTCACCCTGAGTCTATGCCATGAACCTCATCTGGAATATGTCTCGAGCCTCCTGAGGAAAATACTTGGCGTTGAACTCCGCTAGGAATTCGCCCCAAGTCCACACTGTCCTCCGAGTCACAACAGATCTCCACCACAAATGTGCGTCTCCACTAAGGTAATGCACCGCTAGCTCAACCCGATACTCCTCTGGACACCTGACTGAACCGAAGTTCCGCTCCAGTCTCTGCCGCCACTCATCGGCCTGCTCGGGCTCACTCCCGCCCTCAAAGAATGGTGTCCCAATCCTCTGCATCTCCCTCATCATCTCAAGATAAGGCGGATGCCCAAACGCCGCAGCCCCCTGCTACCCAACAAAACCCGCAGCCCCATGCTGCCCAACAAAACCCGCAGCCCCATGCTGCCCAACAAATCTGGCACCCACCTGTGCCCCGGCCACTGGAGGTGCACCCGGAGCCTGCTGTGGAACCGCCTGCGGAAGACGTGCCAAAAGCTGCGTCATTAGCCCCACTATCAAGTCACCCTGAGCTGGAGCCGCGCCCCCACCCTGAGCCGCCCCAACTCCTGCGCCACCACCGGCGCCCAAACTGGCCACACCCACCACTGACTGTGTCACTGACGCAGTCGCCACACTAGGCACTGCACTCTCCGCTGAAGCCTCTAGTAAACCACGCCCACGACCCCGACCTCCACGACCCGCAGCTCGGCCACCACGGCCAACTGCTCTGCCCCCACGGGCTCTACCGCGCCCTCTCGCACCACGACCTCTAGCACCTGCGTCCATCTTGCTGCACTACCAAAGCATAGAAGATGAACAACTAGACCAACACAAAACAAAACCACAAACAGAACTCACCGCGGAACACTGGAAGGCCGAGAGAGGATGATACTAAGACTACTAAACTGATTAACCACAATAATCAATTTAACCACATAATCTCAATTCACTCAATCTAACAATCCTAAAACCGTCTAAGCTCTGATACCAAAATGAAACAACCAAGCCTTTTTTTTTTTTTAATTAAACAATACTCAGCGGAAGTCTTTAAATAAATAACTCAATAATTAATAACCAATTAATTCCAATAACCAATTAAATAACCAATAATCCAACAATTATTAATCAACTCCATAAATATAAAAATGATCTATCAACCTAAACACCAGGCTCAATAAAACATAAACCAACAGTCCTATCATCCCCCTCTTCAGCCTCGATCCCGCGGTCACACTTTGCCTTTACCTGCATCACATTGGAATGGAGATGCGTAAGTATTTAATAAATACTTAGTGAGGCAATCACCCCGCCTACAGGCCATGTACGCAATTTTAAGTCATTTCCAATATTTAATTAATTTCCATAATTAATAAACCATTTTCCACATTATTAAACCACATTAATAATTCTCATAATTATTAAAACACTTTCTCATAATTACTAGACAATTCTCATAATTACATTATTCTCCATCACTCTCATAATTACCACATATATTCTGAATCACTTAAATAATTATCACAATTACTTAAAACCACTTAAAACAATTACCACAATTATTTTTAGATAAATTAAATAATTTAAATCACCATTAAATTATTAATTTCGGAATTAAACCACTTAATTCGAATTAAACCGGATTAAACCAGATTAAACCGGATAAACAAGCAATTAAATTAAATCAATTAAAATCGAATTAACCCGAAGTTAACCGGCTGGTGTCGATCGACACCATGCTTTGGTGTCGGTCGACACCGCCTCGACTCTGCGACACCAAATTTGATCCAACAGCACAGAAACACGAAAATCACACAATTAACTCAGTAAACTCGATCTATAACACCAATAGCTCAAGAACAATCACGAAAAACGCATAAACTCATCAATTCAACAAATCCAATTTCACAAATCTTCCTTTTTGCGAGCCTACGGTCATGCACTCACCTCGATTCAGATTGAAATGGTTGAAAGGAAGATGAACAGTAACTCCGGTGATGAACAGTAACTCCGGCGATGAACAGTAACTCCGAACCCAAAACTCCAAAAACTCAGAAATCTCCTTCTCCTCTCTCTTGTCTCTGTTTTCTCCAAAAAAGGAGGCACAAAAGCGGCCACAACCCTTAAATACTTGATAACAAGGGTTTCCACCTTAACCAGCATTAAACCGAACGAATTAAATCAAACCAAAATTAATTCGTCGGACCGGTGTCGACCGACACCCAACCCTGGTGTCGCTCGACACCACACAACAATTCCAATTCTTTGGTTTACGGATGCTACACAAATAACCAAATTCAATCCCATAAATAAATAACATACTAGCAACCTAAACACCAGTTTCGCAAAACAATAACTCAAACACCAAAACAATTCCTAACATCCTCTCCTCGGCCCGATTCCGCGATCACACTTTCTTTTTACCTGCATCACATTAAGAAAAAAGAGATGCATAAATATTTAAGAATAACTTAGTGAGGCGATCACCCCGCCTACAGGCCAATTACGCAATTTTCCAGACATTTAAACATTATTAATAATTACCACAATTATTAAATTTATTCCTTTCACATGATTAAATATTTTCACAATTATTTACATAATTACCACAACTAAAATAATAATTTTGTTACCACTTAAAATAATTTCCATAATTATTTTACACCATTAATTAATTAATTACGAATTAAACCAATTAAATTCACGTAACCGAATTAGAATCAAATAATTCTAATTAACCAGATTAGCCGAACCAAACCGAGATCAGACCGTCGGTGTCAACCGACACCCGCTTGATGTTGCTCGACGCCTGGTCCCTTGGTGTTGACCGACACCAGTTTGGTGTCGATCGACACCGACCTCGCAGATCGATGCCCAAATCGATTTTTCAACACAAAACCCCCAAAACACGAAATCATCACAATCAACAAGATTCAACACAACGATTGTCACACAAACTATCTCGAAAACACCTAAACTCATCAACTTTTCAACCACAAACACTTTCCAATCAATTTCCTCTGGAATCACGAACCTGCTGTCACAGCACTCCCCTTGACAAGGGATTGAAGGGAGAACGCAAGGAAGATGATGAAGAACAGCAAGGATTTGCCCAGAAACTTCAGAAATCACTCAGAAATCACCACTTCTTCTCTCTGCCTCTTTTTCTTCTCTAAAACTCCAAAACTGAGAAGAAGGCGACTTTTCACTTAAAACACGAGGCTAGGGCTTTTCCCACAAACCAGCCCAAACCGGAACAACTCAAATCGAACCGAAATCGATTTTAACCAGTGGTGTCGAGCGACACCCTCCTTGTGTCGATCGACAGTGCTTCACAAAAACGACAATTTAGTTTACGGATTTTACGATTCTCCCCCACTAAACTGGATTCGACCTCGAATCCCAACACAACACGTCTACCACAGACGACAAAAATCCGGCCCACATGGCCCAATAAATGCGGAAAACTCAATTAAAACAAACTCCAATAAAACAATAAATATTTAATTCAAATAACCAAATTCTATCCCATAATAAAATAACATACTAGCAACATAAACACCAGGTTCGCAAAACAATAACTCAAACACAAAAACAATTCCTAACATCCTCTCCTCGGCCCGATTCCGCGATCACACTTTCTTTTTACCTGCATCACATTAAGGAAAAAGAGATGCATAAGTATTTAAGAAATACTTAGTGAGGCGATCACCCCACCTACAGGCCAATTACGCAATTTTTCAGACATTTAAACATTATTAATAATTACCACAATTATTAAATTTATTCCTTTCACATGATTAAATATTTTCACAATTATTAAAATAATTACCACAACTAAAATAATAATTCTGTTACCACTTAAAAAAATTTTCATAATTATTTTACACCATTAATTAATTAATTACGAATTAAACCAATTAAATTCACTTAAACCGAATTAGAATCAATTAATTCCAATTAACCAGATTAGCCGAACCAAACCGAGATCAGACCGTCGGTGTCGACCGACACCCGCTTGGTGTCGTTCGACGCGCTTGGTGTCGTTCGACGCCTGGTCCCTTGGTGTCGATCGACACCGACCTCGCAGATCGATGCCCAAATCGATTTTTCATCACAAAACACCCAAAACACGAAATCATCACAATCAACAAGATTCAACACAACGATTTTCACACAAACTATCTCGAAAACACCTAAACTCATCAACTTCTCAACCACAAACACTTTCCAATCAGTTTCCTCTGGAATCACGGACCTACGGTCACAGC
>JAIUCV010000213.1:417500-495000 GCA_026724425.1 Erythrophleum ivorense | reverse complement strand
GTCGAACGAAACCTGGCAACTCGGGTAGAAGCAGCAGCAGCAGCAGCATTAGTGTGGAAGCCGGTTGCCTAACCGGTTTCTTCGAAACCTGGCAACTCGGCCCCCGGGCCCGGGGCGGGGGGGCTTCGCCCTCTCTCGGACGAGTTTTCTCGATTACAAGATCGAGTTCTCAAAAAAAAAAGCAATAGGGCGCTAGCAGCTCCGACGTTCTTCAAGTTCCCGGCTGTTTGCTGCTTCCCCTTCCTTTGTCGATAAATCCTCAAGCCGGCGGAGGAAAGTGTCCGGGCTACTTAGCTGCGGAGTCTAAAAGGCACTCTACAAGAGCAATAATTGATCCGTCGCCAATTGATCCATCATTGATAAAAGGTAATTGTCCTATCGCCAAGCTTTTTTTGCTCGATCAAGTCCGTTCCTCACAGCAGGACCAGTGTAAACAGGTTCTAGGTCAAGCGATCCTATTGGCAAGTTTGAAAGTCGTTACCCCCGAAATGCTTTTCAAGTGTCAGTAGCGGAACGTTCTGTCAATCGGAGAAGGTTATGATTTCTTGAATTCCTCGCAGGTCAAGCGGCTGAACTCTTTTTCTCTTTCTTCTTTATCTTCATTTAGTTCCACAGTTCTAAATAGATCATCCTGAGTTATTTGGCTTTCTAACAACATAACGGATGAAGTCTCCTCGCCCACGGGTAAAGTCTGTGGAACTTGCAGCATAGGGACAATTAAGAGGCATCTTAGAGGTGCCACCGGCTGACTTCCTATCTCTTATATGGGCCCGGAAGCCGGACTATCATTCCCACTTTTATCTGACCTTCCGGTTCTTCATCCTACGGATACTTCTCAAGCTTGAATGAAGGTAACATTCGCTCTTCAAGATTTTTCTACCCGTAAATAGCTTCAAAGCCAAAGGTTTTTCTTTCGTGACTAGATGTGTTTTGCGTTGATGGTTTCTTATGAAATTGATGATGCAGATGATGATCTGGTCGTAAAAGATCCGCTACAGAGCGAATACGTTTTTTCAAATGATTCATATCATCAAGTGTACCCATCACCAGTAAACGATACAGTAAACAAGTAAGGAAGTCAGAAAAGACTGATCGAACCAATGAAGTAAGGCTTTTAAACACTACGGATTCGAGCCATAGCACATGGTTTCATAAAACCGTACGATTCTCATCCTGGAAAGATATTGAGTCAATCTAGCAGAGGCAGTGCTGGACAGGCGCTCTGTCTCTGCTGCTCGGGTGACCGACCTAAACTCTTCTTCCTAAGAGGGGGTTTGGGGTTCGGGGAAAGGGGGAGGGCGAAGCCCCCCCACCACGGGCCCGGGGGCCGAGTTGCAACCGGCTTCTTCGAAACCTGGCAACTCGGCCCCTGGGCCCGGGGCGGGGGGGGGGGGGGGGGGGGGGGGGGCTTCGCCCTCCCCCTTTCCCCGAACCCCAAACCCCCTCTTAGGAAGAAGAGTTTAGGTCGGTCACCCGAGCAGCAGAGACAGAGCGCCTGTCCAGCACTGCCTCTAGCGCACTCACTAGACCGGGCACGTGCGTACGTGCCCGGGGAAAAAAAAAGTTGCTTTCTTCCTTGCTTGATCGGTAAGCTGTTCCTTAACCAGGAGGATCTGCCGGTTCGAGCAAAAGGTTTTTTACCTATGGTTCATTCCCGTATTACAGATCAATCCTAGTCTTTGAAGAAGGAAGCTATAAGTAATGCAACTATGAATCTCATGGAGAGTTCGATCCTGGCTCAGGATGAACGCCAATCCTGGACAAAAGCTGAGGGCGAACTATCATTATAGAGCCCTTTGGCCCACTACTCGTTTAAGTCTTTGAACGCTACCTTTCGGCTCAGATATTCTGGTTCAGGGAATTCCTAAGATCAGAACTGGCCTAGGAGCAGAATTGGTTGCTTGACACACATTGCTGATTCGCCGTCGAAAACCAAGTTTACTTGCACACATCATCTTTGATGATTCCCCACTAAAAAAGTGGGCATTGAACCCGTCCGGACCGGGGGGCTTTATCCGAGTGAAAACTCAGCACAACCTTCTCGATTGAATCCGTCGTGACCTGTAGAATGAATCCTAGCTACTGATCTTCAGTTCGGGGAAAGGGGGAGGGCGAAGCCCCCCCCCCCCCCCCCCCCCCCCGCCCCGGGGGCCGAGTTGCCAGGTTTCGAAGAAACCGGTTAGGCAACCGGCTTCCACACTAATAACTAGCATCGGACCTTGGGTTAATATACTCTCCAAAAGCTTGTTATATTGCCGGACATAGTATTTGGTGAGCAATGAATCACACCCATCGAACTTAGGTTGATACACTCTCCAAAAGCTTGTTGTATTGCCGAAACTAGTATTTGATGAGCTAAGTGTCTTAGGCTTCCAAAAGTCGACCTAAGGAACTTAGTGAACAATCACAACTTGAACATTGATTAATGCATGCTTATAACTTGTAATAACCATCGAAAGTTGAGTCTATTAGGTTGTTTAAGCATAGTGGCCGGAGCCACGAAAGTGGAAAGGCTATACATTAGTGTTGTGAGTTCAAGGCGGTTTATAAATTATCCCATGCAATCTCTTGTCATTTCATTGAAGGTTTCCATTGATTTTCCCTTGCCTAACATCTTTCCCATCTTGTTTACAACCTCATTCACTTACTCACTTGTTTTCATTAGATATTAAGATCACCACAAATCATATTCTTAGTTCTAGCTACTTATCACTCAATATAAGCTTGAAACGAAATCACTCTTCCTTGTGTTCGACCCCGACTTACCACGGCTGTGCACTTGCAGCTCTACCAAGTTGGGTTATAAATTGTATTAGTTTGAAGCATAAAACCCAACGCATCATGGGTCATTGTGAACAATCATAACTTGGACACACTTAATGCATGTTTTCAACTTATAATAACCATCGAAAGTTGAGTCTATTAGGTTGATTTAACATAGTAGTTTGATCCATGAAAGTGGGATAACTATATCTTTGTGTTATGAGTTCATGAAAGGTTTTTATTTCATCCCTTCCATTTGATTGTCTTGTTAATGATTCATGATGCCTTGAGGTTTGCCCAATGCCTAGTATCTCCACCTACTGATTTTTATTCCTTTTCACTCGTTTGGCACTTTCATTTTAGTCACAATCCAACCCAAACCCCATTTTGTTTTAGCTTGATTCAACCTCCACACAATTTGTAGTACAACCGATAGGTCCTTGTGGATTCGATCCCATCTATACTTACCTCGTTGCTGTGCACTTGCAGGTAGTTCTAGTGGGTAAAACTTGAAACAATCCCACGCTCACATCAGACATGAAAGATGTAAAGACCACTTGCTATGGACGCACAAATAAAGTTGTCAAAAGAAGGATTACAATGGTTTCAAAACCACAAGAAACAATGGAGTCCATAGCGGTTTCTAAGCGTATGCAAAGGAGAAACTCGTGTACACCTTAAAACTTTTCCCGAGTTCATTTGTCTTCAAGGATGGCATGGGAGATCATTATGGATAGCCCAAAACCCTTTAGTTGATCTTCCCCCCACCTAAAAAGATAAAAAAGGATGACTTAAAATAAAGCGCTTTGTGGGAGGCAACCCACATGGTTTTTATTTTCATTTTAAATTTTCATATCATTATTGCATGCATAACTACTTATTTTTATTTTCAGGAGTTTTTAAAATTGCATAAAAATACAAAAAAAATTGTTTTAGGATGAAGAACCAAAAGGAGACCAAAACAAGAAAGTGACCCACCCTTTGTTCCCACCCTTGTAGAAGAAGAAATCTCCAATCAAGGTAAGGAAATTCTCCTCATGCATTCATTATAAACCATATTTGATCCTCACTTGATAAGCATTTGAACCTTGAACTTCATTAGTTACATTTAAAGGTTTAAATTGCTTAATATTGATGGTTAATGAATGAGAATGAATCTTAACTTGTCAAACTCCAATTATGCATTGATTTCACTAATGATAAACTATGTCAGAACTGTGGGATCTCTAGCCAAGACCCAACATGTTTTTATGGTTTACAAATTTATCATCTTAGATTGAGAACTACAAGTCGGCTACTTGGGGATCTCAGTCTAAGACCGGACTTAACAGTGATTTCAAGTGTTTTGCAAGGACTTAACTATTTGACAGGAGGGATATCAAGGAGAGTTGCTGAAACCAACTGTTGGGGTCGGATTCCACCCCGAGACATCGTCATTTGGATTGGGCAAATGAAGGAAAACCGAGCCGAACCGCACCGAACACGACCGAACCGGGCCAAACCGGGTGCCGACCCGAAGGCCAGCCGAAAACCTCTCGATGGGCCGAACCAACATCCGACTAAGCGATTCGAGCCGAGGCCCATCAAAGACTTTCCTTAAACTGAAGTCGGCGCGAGCCAAAAAGGAAAGTTTACATTTATTCTGAAGTCGGCGCGAGCCAAAAAGGAAAGTTTACATTTTCGGGTAAAGTCAGTTGTAAAAGTCGGTTCCTATTCTCTTATAAATGGGAGCCGATAGTCATTATTGGGGCCATCGCTTTACACATAGAAAAAGGCACACGCCACATATATTGTAGCTCGCATAACAGCTAATCAAATAACCATCATTTGGATCGACTCTTGTGTTTACTTACGAAATTCTCGGCTCTCCCTAAAAACATTAAGAATACCGTAGTGCAGTTTCGGCTCGCACAATTTGGCGCTAGAAGGAGGGGGATTTGAGACTGGAAAACACAAGAGCTCGACGAAATGACCGACGAAGAATTGAACAGATCCACACCAACCGGTTTGCAGAACGGGGACAGCGAAACAACAGTTCAGACGGAAGCGGAAAAGATCGCTGCCCTTCAGAAGCAGACCGAAGAGCAAGAGATTTTGAACAGCTCGTTGACGCAAGAGCTCGCAACCTTGCGAGCCCAACTAAAAGAGAAAGAAGCACGAGGTGTCACGCGACGTAAAAATTCCCATCCAAAAAGTCTGGCTTTCGACTCCCGGGCTGACGAAGTAGATGGAGGAGAAGGGGACGACTTGGAAGAAACCCCGGAACGAGAGGAAACAGAATCCGAATCAGAGGGTTCGCCACCGCAACTTCAGAAGAAAAAGAAGCAAAACAAAGCCAAGATCGCGCCGCCAATCAAACTGATAAGAATTGACTTAGGAGATCCGCTCCCCAGCGAAGTCACTCCCGAGGCGCTGACCAAAGCCCTGAAACAGATAATGTTGGAAACCAGTGATTCACCAAGCTTAGATCCCGCGGAGCTCGCCGAAGCAGTGTCGCGTCTCTTGTTGGAAACGCGAACCGAAAAGCAATCGCCCCGAGGCGTGAGTACGGCAAGAAAAGGCAAGGGTCAGAACACGAGTCGCGACGAATTGGCCGAGATCCGAGCTCGTCTTGAAAAATCCGACAACGAGGCCAAATTACTTCGATCACAGATCCACAGGGCGCTCAGCTCGGCACCGGAAATTGCTCAGATATGCGAAGACGCCGAACACACTCCTTTCTCGGCGAAAGTGATGGGCGCCAGGATAATGGATCCCGGGAAACTAAGCATCCAGAAGTACGACGGTTCGACGAACCCGAAAGATCACATCAACGCATTTCGGGTCGCCTTAAGTCGAGCCAAATTCCGAAGCTCGGAAGAGAAAGATGCAGGCTTCTGCCTCCTATTCGCTGAATACCTGAAGGGTCCGGCTCTGGACTGGTTCCTAAGCCTCGAGCGAAATTCGATTGAAAACTTCCAGCAGCTGACAGCTTCCTTTCTTAAGCAGTACTCCATGTTCATCGAGAAATCTGCCTCGGTGATTAATCTGTGGAACATGTTGCAAGGCGAAGGCGAGTCGCTTCGCAGTTTCATGGATCGCTTTAAAACCACCATGTCGAAAGCTGGGGCGGTCAACGACGAGATCGCCATAGATTCTCTGAAAAAGGGTTTAGGCGTCAAATCGGAATTTCGGAAGGAGCTCGCATACAACAAACCTAAGTCGATCGCCGATGCCATCCACCGATCTGTCGTGTTCATCGAGGAAGAGGAAGATATGAAGTTGCTAGCCGCCTCGCATCCCACATTGAAGACAGCCACCAAACAACCGTCCAACCCGTCGACAGCTCATCAATCGCCGAATCAGCATCCCAATCACTTCAACCACCAGCGCGGAAAGAACAATTACATCCATCACGAAGGGCCAAACTTCTCCGGGTCGCATAACTACCAGATCGGAACGAGCCAACAGCCAGGCGGCACGAGCCAAGCAGGCGCCGGAAGGGGGCGAGGATCGAAAAACTACGTTTCGACAAGGAACCAAAATCCCGCGCCACAAGACGAGAAGGTTTATTGCGAATTCCATCAATGTTACGGCTATTCGACAGAGAGATGCCGCCATCTCGGAGCAGAACTCGCGAGAAAACTACTTAGCGGTGAATTGAAAGGCGATCTAAAGCTGGAAGATCTGGAACGTCCCGAGCCAAGAGAACGACCGGAACAATCAGATCGACAACCGAGCCAACCAGCGGATCGACCGAAACGCGGGAGACGCGATGATTCGGACGAACCGTCGGGATCGCGACAAAAAATCTACCTCATTTTGGGTGGCTCGCAATACTGTCAGGATACGGTGACATCGATCAAAGCTTTTCAACGGCGAACCGACGCAGCGGTTAACTGGTATGGACCACCCAAAATCCCAAACGTCGAGGTCACTTTCACGGAAAATGAAGTCATTGGGATCGATAGGCCGCACGATGATCCGCTCGTAATCACGCTTGCCGTCGGTAATTATGACATAGCTCGGGTCCTGATCGATACGGGTAGCACAGTTGATATAATCTACAAGAGCACGTTGATAAAAATGGGAATCGATCCGAACGACGTAAAAACGACGCCAAAGCCACTGACCGGGTTCGGGGGCGAGACGACGATGTCCATGGGAAATATCATACTCCCAGTCGAAGCGGGAGGGATTACAAAGATGGTGAACTTTTCCGTCTCGGATAATCCTCCGATCTACAATATCATCATGGGCACTCCTTGGATAAATTCGATGCGAGCCGTGCCATCCACTTATCACCTTTGTCTCAAGACCATCCTCGGCTCGCAGAAAGATTCGAGAATCTGTTTCATGACGGAACACAAACTCCGCAACCCGTTACAAAAACCAACTCCAGAGGAGAACCGGAAGAAGGTTAAGACAAACCGAGAGTCAGCGAACGATTTAGCCAACCTCTAATAGCAATTACAGATCACCGGCGAGATCGAGCCGCCCAGAAAGAAAGCCGGCAAAAACGAGGATCCCGTCATCAAAGAACCGAGCTGTGAAGCGGTAATATCCGTCTGCATAGACGAGCAAAACCCTGAAAGATGTGTGGAGATCGGAGCGAACCTAAACGAGACAATAAGAGAAGAATTGATCTCCTTTTTGAAAGAAAAGGTCAACACCTTCGCTTGGACAGCCGAGGACATGCCGGGGGTAGATATCAACATCGCCTGCCACGAGCTGAATGTCGACCCGACGTTCAAACCAGTGAAACAGAAGCGAAGAAGATTGGGGCACGAGCGGTTAAAGGCAGTAAACGACGAGGTGGAACGCCTGCTGAAAGTGGGCTCGATCGCCGAGGCAAAATACCCGGAGTGGCTCGCCAACCCAGTAGTGGTCAAAAAGAAGAACGGAAAATTGCGGGTTTGCATAGATTTCACGGATCTGAATAAGGCGTGCCCAAAGGACAGTTTCCCGCTCCCTCATATCGACCGGCTCGTGGAAGCGACGGCGGGAAACGAACTGCTAACCTTCATGGATGCCTTCTCAGGCTATAATCAGATCCGGATGCACCCCGACGATAGAGAAAAGACGGCGTTCCAAACAGAGCGAGGCATCTATTGCTACAAGGTCATGCCGTTCGGACTCAAGAATGCGGGAGCGACATACCAGCGGCTCGTAAACAAGATGTTCGCCTCACAGCTTGGGAAGACGATGGAAGTTTATATCGACGATATGCTAGTGAAATCTCTGAAAAAGGAAGAACATGTGGCCCATCTCCGCGACTGCTTCGAGCAGCTGAACTCACACGATATGAAGCTAAATCCAACGAAGTGTCGGTTCGCTGTAACATCCGGAGAATTCTTGGGATATCTGGTTACCTACAGAGGCATCGAAGCTAATCTGAAGCAGATCCAGGCTTTAATCAGAATGAGGTCGCCAGAGACGAAGAAGGAAATACAACAATTAACCGGACGTGTCGCCGCGCTCAACCGATTCATTTCACGATCCACGGATAAGTGTCTCCCTTTCTACGACACTTTGCGAGGAAACAAGAAGTTCGAATGGACAGCGAAGTGTGAAGAGGCTTTCCGCGAGCTGAAGTTGTACCTAGCAAACCCACCGATACTGGCGAAACCAGAAGAAGGAGAGCCATTATATCTGTACATCGCCGTATCAGTAACAGCAGTCAGTGGGGTCCTGGTTCGCGAAGACCGAGGAATCCAGAAACCCATTTTCTATGTAAGCCAAAGTTTGACTGACGCAGAGACGAGGTACCCCCAGACCGAGAAACTGGCACTAGCAGTCGTAGTGGCGGCCCGCAAACTACGCCCATATTTCCAGTCTCAGACGATCGTAGTTCTAACGGCGCTACCGTTAAGAACGATCCTGCACAGCCCGAGCCAATCCGGAAGATTAGCCAAGTGGGCAATCGAGCTGAGCGAATACGATATCGAATATCGAAATCGAACGAGCGCAAAATCACAGGTTTTGGCTGATTTCTTGATCGAGCTGCCAATCGCCGCCAGCGAGGAACCAACTCTTTCCGCTGATTGGCTACTTCACGTTGACGGCTCGTCGTCGAAACAAGGCGCCGGAGTCGGAATTCGACTCACCTCCCCGACGGGCGAAATCTTGGAACAGTCTCTTCGCCTCAATTTCGGCGCGTCAAACAACGAGACAGAATACGAAGCATTAATAGCTGGATTAAAGTTGGCGCTCGGAATTGGAGTTCGAAACATACATGCTTACTGCGATTCCCAGCTCGTCGCAAGCCAATTCACTGGAGAATACGCTACGAAAGACAGAAGAATGGAGGCCTACCTTGAAGTAGTCAAGAATCTAGCCGAACAGTTCGAAAAATTTGCCTTGGAGAAGATTCCGCGTGGAGACAATACCCAGGCCGACGCCTTGGCATCCCTAGCCTCAACCTCCGATCCAGACTTGAAAAGGATAATTCCCGTAGAATTTATCGAACATCCCAGTATCGACATCAACGAACCCGAAGTTCTAATGACTATCGTCACAGACGAGCCGAACGATAACGATATACTTGACGGAGATCAGCCCGCGGATATGGAAATCGAGGAAGATACGGAATACGGTTGCGACAAAGAGTGGCTCAATCCGATCCGTGTATACATAGCCGATGGAGAGGTACCAGCAGATAAGTGGGCGGCTCGCAAGCTGAAAGCTCAAGCAGCACGATACATCCTGATACGCGACGCTGTATTCCGATGGAGGTTCTCAGGACCGCTGCTCGCGTGCGTAGAAGGAAAGAAGGCAAGAGAGATAATGAAAGAAGTTCACAGTGGATCATGTGGAAATCATTCCGGAGGACGAGCCCTGGCTATCAAAATCAAACGGCACGGCTACTTTTGGCCAACTATGATCAGCGACTGCGAAAAATACTCGCGGAAATGCGAGAAATGCCAGCGTCATGCTCCAACAATACATCAGCCGGCCGAGCTGTTGTCTTCCATCTCCGCACCATACCCATTCATGAGATGGTCGATGGATATTGTCGGGCCGCTGCATAAATCGAAGCAGAAAAGGTTTTTGCTGGTTCTAACCGACTACTTTTCTAAATGGGTCGAGGCTGAATCCTATGCAAGCATAAAAGACGCCCAAATTGAACAATTCATTTGGAAAAACATCATCTGTCGGCACGGTGTCCCTTACGAAATCGTCACGGACAATGGCTCGCAATTCATATCGGCTCGATTTCAAAACTTCTGCGACAAATGGAAGATCCGCCTTAGCAAGTCAACGCCTCGCTACCCGCAAGGGAATGGTCAAGCCGAGGCGACTAACAAGACAATTCTCGACGGGCTCAAAAAACGGCTCGACGCCAAAAAGGGCCGCTGGGCAGACGAGCTAGAGGGAGTCCTTTGGTCTCATCGGACAACCCCGAGGCGAGCCACCGGCGAAACGCCATTCGCACTTGTCTACGGGATGGAATGTGTCATTCCCCCCGAAGTGCATTTTCCCGGAGTACGACGATGGTTGTTACCAGAACAAGCAGACTGCAACCATATGATGATGCTGGACGAACTGGATTTGATCAACGAACGGCGCGACCAAGCAGTTATCAGGATCCAGAACTATCAGCAATCCGTGGCTAAGTACTACAACTCCAATGTCCGAGCCAGGAGATTCAGAGCAGGAGACCTAGTTCTCAGAAAAGTATTCCAAAACACCGCAGAGAGAAACGCTGGAAAGCTGGGTGCGAACTGGGAAGGTCCTTACAAGATCACCGAAACAGTTCGCCCGGGAGCTTATCGGCTCGAAAACATGGCTGGCGAACCAATACCAAAGCCATGGAACGTTATGCATCTCAAGAAATATTACCAATAAGGCGCGAGGCGCCATCACCTAGAACTACGCGTGACTTGATCCCCGCAAGGGGTACGTAGGCAGTTCACTTTCGAGTGGATTCAGTTGCCCCTCCCAAAAAAAAAAGGGGGGGGGGGGGGGAGTGGGGTACGTGATTATACACTCCCATTCAAATGCAACACGGTTCGCCTTCAAAAGCATTTTATCGTCGCTAACACGGTTTACCGTTAACGCACTCTCAAAATCGATGTAACACGATTCGCCGTTAACATAAGGCGAACGGTGAATTTTCCGTCTGTAACGCGGCTCGCCGCTAAACACAACGATGAATAAAATTCGCACATCAATTCTCTAAAACAGTTCGCTATTAACATCTCGATGAAAACTCACAAACCACCCCGAGCCGAATGTTGTTGGCCGCAACATTCGATCATCTCCAATCTCTTATTACACTCTCACGCGCGTGATGGGGATTAAACTTTTCCCAATTTCTACCCCTTTTCTGCAAGTGCACAGATCGAGAGTAGCAACGGGTATATCGAACACAAGGACCAGTTAGTGCACTACAAGGTATGAGATTGAGATTTAGCTAGGAAAGCAATATGAGTTTGGTTGTTGTCACGTTGAAAGCAAGTAAAGAAAGCAAGTAAACAAGGAAAATAAAGTTGTAAATCAATGGATGGAAAGCGCTAAGCAATAGGATAATCTCGGGATGAGTGATTCAAGCAAGCAAGTTCGATTTGTTAGGGATTTAAGAATGTGTACCACCTAGAACTCAAGACACTAATTTAGATCTTTCCACTTCCGTGGCTCCGACCCCTATGTTGATCTATCTAATCGCTAAACTTTTGGTATGTCCTTAGATAATCAAACAAGCATTAATTCGATCAAGTCTCAATTGTTCACAACCTCTAGTAAATCAACTTCCGCAGTCTAAGAGAGAGTTGCCCACCAAATACTAGTTCAGGCGAATGATTCATCACTTCCGTGGCTCAAATCTACCTAAGATCATATGTTGATTGGCCAGATCAACACCAAGCAATGAACACAAGCAAAGGTGAAGAGTTTATGTAAACCCTAATTCTAGATATCGATTATCAAGCAAGCATGAACACTATCCTTTGATTTCCTATCACTTAACAAGGTAACTACTCAGACGTAGAGAAGGAAATCGAATTCATGTTCATAAGAACAGAGATCCGAGATCCTCTCTTGAAGGAGACAATGAAAGAAAGCAAAAACTATAAGAACTTTTATTGAATAATATTTTGTATCTCTATGTGTGGCTCTCTTCTTTTACAAGGCTAAAAAGATGTATTTATAATGCTTCAGAACTTGAAGGGCGGCTTGACCTAGGTCTTGGTCGAAACATAAGAGGCGGTGTAAGTTTGGGCTTGAAAACGTGCAAAACGGGCTTCGGAAACGAGCCGGGTCGAGCGAGGCGTGTCGCGGTCGAGCGGGGCGGTCGACCGGTCGGTCGGGCTGGTGCTCGGGTCGTGCTGGCGGTCGGATGGTCGGACGGGATGATGGTCGGGCGCGCACGGGATGGTGAAAGGAGGTCGGGTCGGACGGGAGCCTTGGAGGCCCTGTCCGACCGGCTCGGTCGACCGGATGGGTCGTGGAGTTGGAGGAAGGTTGGGTCGGACGGGAGCCTTGGAGGCCCTGTCCGACCGGCTCGGTCGACCGGTGTTCTCCTGCGGTTAAGGACGGTCGGGTCGGACGGGAGCCTTGGAGGCCCTGTCCGACCGGTTCGGTCGAGCGGTTGGTGTAGACGTCCGGTTTTCGGCTGATTTGACACTCTTTACTAAAACGATCATATCTCCCATTCTACGTGGCCAAATTGCATGATTCCAATTGCGTTGTAAAGCTAACTCATGTAGGCATCGCGGCGAACTGGTTTGGGTGAAATCCATTGAGTAGAATGTTTTTGGGGCTCCTCCAAAGTAAATGATAGTGCATGAAGCTGCTTTGAGGACCTTTGCCTTTGTTTTGCTCCAAATTGCATCTTTTGACCTGAAATGACTCTTGGCACTATATATGCATAAAAACTACCTTTTAAAGCAAAAAGCCACGGTAAAACCATGCATAAAGTATATAAAAACGATGTAAAAAGGGTGTAAAATAGAGGTATATCAACTCCCCCAGACTTAGATCTTTGCTTGTCCCCAAGCAAATAGAATCCAAATCGGAGAAAGAGGTTTGAAAACATGAAAACTCACTTATCCTTTGGCACTTGTATCTTCCATTGCTCTGCTTTCACTTGGAGCAAAACTAACTTTGAATCTAGCCTTCCCGTAATGACCTTGAGCTTAGCGAACCATACCGGACCCAACAAATCTCATCCAGCACTCCAAACTTTCCATTGTCAACTCCTTACAGTATTTAAAGCGTGCGGTCTTTACCAAGGGAGTATTGATCACAGAGCATTGACTCTTACCCATCCAAGTGTTTGCCAAGACAGTCCTTTTTAGCACATCCAGTTCCATTCCTCTCTCTTTCTCTCTTTTCTTTTGAAGGATCGATCTTTCCCTACTTTTCTAGGGTATCATTTTATTTTTTCTATCGATCCTTCTTCCCTTTGAATATTTTTCTTTTCTGGGAATATCATAGGATAGGCTTTTGCTTTTCCTTGTTTGAGTAGGTCTCCATAAGACAAGAAGGTGCAGACGTATGCATTCCTCTTGCTTACACGTTTTCCTTGTGCTTAAAAGCTTTTGATTTTCATTTTGCAGATGAGAGAGAGGTGGACTGTATCTTTGGTGGACATGTCTCAACTAGACCGGGATGAGGAATCGGCTAATATGTATCTCAAGCCCCTTGACAAGAAAAATTAAAAGTTCAATTAGGTGGTGGAGTTGACTTTAGATTGTCCGGGTACCTTAGAAATCTTGCCAAATCAGTAGGTCGATCCACCCTCAGTGGTTCCGTTGGGCATTGTTCGGTGTCAATATTCGCCTTTGTGATCACAAGAGCTTTGGCATGCTAATGGTAAGCTCCTAGGATAGATCATAGTTTCCTAACTTATTTTGACTCAATAAAACAGAGGTTTTGAAAAAGGATGATAAGAGAAATAGGTATAAGATGAAGACAAGACATGAACAAACGCATTAGTACCGACAATCCCCCCAGACTTAACTTGCACCGTCCCGGTGAAAGCAAATCCGATTAAGGGAGGTAAAAGAAAGAGGTAATAAGGTGTTTGTGAATTAGAGGAAAGATGTAACCTGATATGGTATTAGAAATCGAAGAATGGTGTGATGGATGATATGTCCAGCGACTATGTTGCTCCATGATGTGGATGAGATCCCGGCTTAGATGGTCAAATGCTGTTGCGCACCAGCAATGAGTTTAAAGGGCCGCCTGAGTGTAGGTGAAGTAGGATCAGCATGTGGTAGAACAGCAAGTAGGCGTGGCATGTGATGTGGTATGGGATGAAAATGTGGTGGGATGATGGTGGTATGATATGCAAATGAGGTGGGATGGTATGCAAGTGAGGTGGGATGGTATGCAAATGAGGTGGAATGGTATGCAAGTGAGGTGGGATGGTATGCAATGAAGTGGAATGGTATGTAAGTGAGGTGGGATGGTATGCAAATGAGGTGGAATGGTATGCAAGTGAGGTGGGATGGTATGCAATGAGGTGGAATGGTATGTAAGTGAGGTGGGATGGTGGGCCGGCAAGAGGGGACTCGGTCGATCGGGCTAGGCACCGGTCGACCGTCTTGGTCGACCCGACCATGATGAGTGCTGCATTCTTCTTTCCTGAGGTTTCTTTCTACTTCTTTCATGTTGGATTCTCAAATTTCTGTATCCAAAACTTCAAAACAAAACTATTAAATGAAAACAAAGATTAAAAAGGGATAGAAAAGACCTTATGGGTTGCCTCCCATACAGCGCTTGTTTATGGTCTTTAGCTTGACCGTTGGGCTATTCTAAGAAGAAGTTGAAGGACATGGCCGGAGACAAAGCCTTTTTGTGCGTGTCCCATCATGTCCTTGTTGATGATCAGGTGGTTCATGAGGAGATATGAACCGAGAATGTTTGGTAGGAGTGAAAACGGGGGTGGCATCATAGAAAACAGATTTGTTGACATTAGCAAGTGAGATGCGGCGGTTTGGCCAATCCATGATGGCGCCAGCAGTTGCCAAGAATGATCTTCCAAGTATAATAGGCATGTCACTTCCTCCTTTGATGTTCATGATATGAAAATCCACCGGTATCTTTGTATCTCCAATTTCGAGCAAGATATCATGGACAACACCTCTAGGTTGTGCAATAGTGAGATCAGCAAGTCCAATGCTGATTTGTGAAGGTTGTAGGCGTGTGATCCCAAGGAGTTTGGCAGTGTGTGTGGGCATCAGGTTTATGCATGAACCGGAATCACAAATGTAGCTATCAAAGTATCTTCCATTGATTGTGCAGGGTATGGTAAACTGTCCTGGGTCTTCTACCTTGTAGAGGGTTCGGAAAGATGGTTGCTTCTTAGCTTTCTCAAATAGCTCCTGAATCTCTTCTGGGGTCTCTTTGCAGTTGTGGAAGAAGTTGGTGAGTGGGTGGTTCTTCCAGGCCTCATGAAAGGTCATGCTGGCGGGTAGTGTTTGGACAAAGCGGTTGAATTCAGCTAGCTTCTCTCGGGAGATGGGGTTGCTGTACCACTTGGGAGGAGGTGTAGAGGGTGGAGATGGGGGTAGGGTTGCTGCATAAGATGACATAGAGAGGCGGGCTCGCCTAAAGAGTTGCTTAATTTCATCCTTGGTTTCTTTGCTACTAAAGAAAAACTCAACCAAATCATGATTGTTCCAAGCTTCTTCAAAGGGGACATAGAATGGTATGGACTTCACCTTCTTGTTAAATTCCTTGAGCTTCTCTGGGTGTATCTTAGTAGGGTCGATGGGATCATAATAGAATGAATCCTCTGGTTCATCCAGGATGGTTCTCTTTCTTGAAATGCCGGTGATTCTAGGAAGGGCGAGTGTGCGAGCCGGAGGTGGAGAGAATCGCGGGTCAGGTTGCTGTGGACTGGTTTCACTTCCTCTAGAGCTTGCATTGCTGTTAAAACTCTGGTTCTCTTCTTCATCATCTTCATAGTCTTCCTCATACTCTTGATCTTCTTCTTCTTTCTTTACAAGATGTGATGAGTTTTCCTTGGAGATTGCTGTGATGACATTGCAAGGGAAAGGAGGTGGGTTGGATGCGGGGCTTCTTTCTCTCTGGTTCTTAGAGAAAAGAGATCCTTCTACAGCTGACAGCCGGTTATAGATGATTCCAAGATGTTTGCAATTATCATCATTGAAGCTATTGGCATCAATGCTCTTGCTGAGTAGCTCGTGGTGTTTTGCAGCAACGTCTAGCTTGACAAGGTTGAGTGATCGATCATGGTCTTCCTTGAGTTGCTTGATATCTTTGTCAAGCTTGATAACTTGGTTAAAAAGAACATCCATCTTTTCTCCAAGGGTGAGATGAACATATTCAATCTTCTTCTCCATCTCTCTTGTACTTGTGACTTGATAGTCAAGGTACTCTTGTAGCATCTCTTCAAGCTTGGTTAGGTGTGGGTTGTGGGGTAATCCTTCTATGGCTTGGGGTAGCTGCTCAATGTGCGGTGGAGGTTGGTGATTTCTATAGGGCGGGTGGTAGGGTTTGAGTAGCGGCACATAGGGTTGTCCACGGGCAAACTTGTTGAGGAAGGCTTCCTTGTATCTTCTCCATGTCTTGAAGTCGTGTTGGGCAGAAAATCTAACCCACTCTTGAGCTCGGCCAGCTAGGGATGTTTGGAACAAGCTGATCTTCTTTGGGTTCTCTCCCAAACCATAGTAATCACATAGATTTTCGAAATTCTCAACATGTTCTTGAGCACACTCCGATATGAAGTCATGGAAAGGATCTCTTACTACATACTTGATCAGGTCGCCATTGATGGACTCCGGTGGTAAGGAGGCATCATCTTCTTCTTCATAAGATTGGTTGTGGTAAGGGTAAGAGCTTTGGTTATACTTGGATTTGAAAGGTGGGTTCCTGCTGAACCTCTTCAAGAAAGCTTCTCTGCAGTCTAACCAAGTGTTGATTTGAAAAGGGGGAGAGTATTGCGCCCACTCAAGAGCTCTCCCAGCTAAGGAAATGCTAAACAGCATTAGTTTCTTCTCAAAATCGAAAACTCCATAAGAATCACAAAGACCTTCAAAGTGATCAATGTGTTCCAGTGCATACTCATTGTAGAGATCATGGAATTTGTCTCTCTTCACAAACTCAATCAGCTCCGGATCTATTTCTTCTTCTGGTGAGGCTAGAAGGTGTTCTTCTCTTTCATAGTAGGCTTGGCTAGACGTCTCCAGTTCGGCCGCATTAAGGTAGGGGAGAAGGTTCTTCTTGGTGTTCAAGGGTGCTAGTCCGGGAGGACTACTGCGAGAATCCCATGAAGGTGAAATAGCTGGAGGGTTTGACATCCTCTTCTCTGTTGGACTGTCTCTAGGAGGAGATATGTGGCGTATAGGAATCGCCCTTATAGGACTAGGATTTCTCAAATCCTCTTCCATCTAGGAGAAAAACTTAAAACCTGAAAAATCAAAAACAAAAAAGGAAAAACAAGATTAAATAACTTAAAACAGGAAAAACCTAGACTAGATCTCTTTCAAGAACTTGTAGGCACGATAATGGTCCCCGGCAACGGCGCCAAAAAGCTTGATGGGGATTAAACTTTTCCCAATTTCTACCCCTTTTCTGCAAGTGCACAGATCGAGAGTAGCAACGGGTATATCGAACACAAGGACCAGTTAGTGCACTACAAGGTATGAGATTGAGATTTAGCTAGGAAAGCAATATGAGTTTGGTTGTTGTCACGTTGAAAGCAAGTAAAGAAAGCAAGTAAACAAGGAAAATAAAGTTGTAAATCAATGGATGGAAAGCGCTAAGCAATAGGATAATCTCGGGATGAGTGATTCAAGCAAGCAAGTTCGATTTGTTAGGGATTTAAGAATGTGTACCACCTAGAACTCAAGACACTAATTTAGATCTTTCCACTTCCGTGGCTCCGACCCCTATGTTGATCTATCTAATCGCTAAACTTTTGGTATGTCCTTAGATAATCAAACAAGCATTAATTCGATCAAGTCTCAATTGTTCACAACCTCTAGTAAATCAACTTCCGCAGTCTAAGAGAGAGTTGCCCACCAAATACTAGTTCAGGCGAATGATTCATCACTTCCGTGGCTCAAATCTACCTAAGATCATATGTTGATTGGCCAGATCAACACCAAGCAATGAACACAAGCAAAGGTGAAGAGTTTATGTAAACCCTAATTCTAGATATCGATTATCAAGCAAGCATGAACACTATCCTTTGATTTCCTATCACTTAACAAGGTAACTACTCAGACATAGAGAAGGAAATCGAATTCATGTTCATAAGAACAGAGATCCGAGATCCTCTCTTGAAGGAGACAATGAAAGAAAGCAAAAACTATAAGAACTTTTATTGAATAATATTTTGTATCTCTATGTGTGGCTCTCTTCTTTTACAAGGCTAAAAAGATGTATTTATAATGCTTCAGAACTTGAAGGGCGGCTTGACCTAGGTCTTGGTCGAAACATAAGAGGCGGTGTAAGTTTGGGCTTGAAAACGTGCAAAACGGGCTTCGGAAACGAGCCGGGTCGAGCGAGGCGTGTCGCGGTCGAGCGGGGCGGTCGACCGGTCGGTCGGGCTGGTGCTCGGGTCGTGCTGGCGGTCGGACGCTCGGACGGGATGATGGTCGGGCGCGCACGGGATGGTGAAAGGAGGTCGGGTCGGACGGGAGCCTTGGAGGCCCTGTCCGACCGGCTCGGTCGACCGGATGGGTCGTGGAGTTGGAGGAAGGTTGGGTCGGACGGGAGCCTTGGAGGCCCTGTCCGACCGGCTCGGTCGACCGGTGTTCTCCTGCGGTTAAGGACGGTCGGGTCGGACGGGAGCCTTGGAGGCCCTGTCCGACCGGTTCGGTCGAGCGGTTGGTGTAGACGTCCGGTTTTCGGCTGATTTGACACTCTTTACTAAAACGATCATATCTCCCATTCTACGTGGCCAAATTGCATGATTCCAATTGCGTTGTAAAGCTAACTCATGTAGGCATCGCGGCGAACTGGTTTGGGTGAAATCCATTGAGTAGAATGTTTTTGGGGCTCCTCCAAAGTAAATGATAGTGCATGAAGCTGCTTTGAGGACCTTTGCCTTTGTTTTGCTCCAAATTGCATCTTTTGACCTGAAATGACTCTTGGCACTATATATGCATAAAAACTACCTTTTAAAGCAAAAAGCCACGGTAAAACCATGCATAAAGTATATAAAAACGATGTAAAAAGGGTGTAAAATAGAGGTATATCAGCGCGCGCTATACAAATATGATCATCATCGTTTATTCCGACCCGCTAATCACTAATAGATGAGGACACGGCAAAAACTAGAATAAATCGATCAGAAACCCAACATAAACGCTTCGCAGCAAAGTTGGTCTAATTTAATTCGTCGCTATTTCGACCCACGGCTTTCTAATTGAGTTGTCCGCGGCAAAAAACCGAAAGAAGCTGACAAAAACCCAACATAAATGCCCCGTAGCAACGTTGGTCTAAATTGCTATTATCACTATTGAACACTTCACCGAAAAACGTTGATATAATATTAAAACGCCTCGCAGACATATTTATTTCGACTGGCAAACATTTCATCAGGCCAAATCATTCAATCAGAAATTCTAAAAGGTCTCTGGATAAAGCCATCCAGGCATTAAGTACAAAAATAAAGTAAAATAAAAAAAAAGGTAGCATACAAAAACAAACAGATTAATTGGGGGCTTGGTTCGACGATTCTTGAACGTCTGGCACGGATTTCCCGGCAACATCCTCCGGCTTCGAACCCGCCTCGTCAACCTTATCGGGAACGCCCAGGACTTCGGCTGCATCCTTCTCAGAAGCCTCTAGAGCTCGGCTCGATGCCCCCGGGATATCGAATGGAGCCTTCTCAACCAGACCCTCGGTTCCGGGAGGCGGTCCGCTAGCTTGAGCAGCATTCATTGGAACTTGGCTCGACAATTCCAGGGTCGCACCAACCGGCCTCACCTCGGGAATCACCACCGGTTCGACTCCACTCTGAAATATAAGGGATTCCCTATTAGTACCCCATTGATCGACAATACCGAGACCAAGTCGGTCTAACCGAGTAATAGTGTCGTCCCTAAGGTGTACCTCGGGCGGCTCGACGGGATCCGGAAAGGGAACGAGCTGACTGATCACGTTGTCTAACAGGGCACTAGCCTCTTCAGCGACCCCAGGATCTGAATCAATAAGCGCCTGAAGATCAGCGAGCTCAATATCGAGATCCGGCGGATCGTCGCCTCGCATGTCGTTGATCAGTTCAACGTTGCCTTCGGCCTGAGCAATGCGCACGGCTCGTTCATGCACTTCATGGAGTCTCGTCAACCCGGACTTGATCGACTCGAGGAGTTTGGCGTATCGGCCGTTCACTCGGCACTTCACTTTTCTAACCTCGACCAGGAAGTTGGCGTCCATGGCTCGCACTTTCTCATTAAGCTCGCAGATTTTACCATGGAGAGCTTTCATTTTGATGGCATCATCCACGTTTTTGCCGGCCATCTTGGCTGCAGCCTCCCGGTGCTTGACCGATTCCTCCCGCTCCCTGGCCAACTCAGCCTCGAGCTTAGCCGCTTTCTCCTCGGCCTGTTTGGCCTCTATGGCACGTGCCTTCGCTTCGACTTCATGCAATCTCTTCAGATTATCGACATGCTTTTGAAGCTCTTCGAGAGCGGCTTGACCCGAGCGAGCCCTGGTCTCATAACCTTCGACGACCCTGTTGAAAGCCTCCGAAAACTAAAACAGAAACGAAAAGCAATTGAGTATATATACGGAAACCTTCTTCGAAAGATAAGCGAACGGAAAAAGAACTTACCAAATGAAGACGGGAAGCCGCCTCTTCATACGCTTCCTTTTCCAAAAGCGTATCGGGGGGAGGAAGGCGAACCCCAGGAGTACTCCTGGCGAGAAAATTCGCCGCCTCGGTCCTCTGAAGAGAGCGGACCCGAGTGGGATCGACAGAGGAACCGGAAGGAGCGTCCCCTTTGGCTTTCTTGGGCGCGTTCTCCTTAAGCCCTTCGATCGCGGCTCTCTTCTTACCCATCGCCTCAGATGGCTCGCTCGCCAACGGTTCGCCGGTAGGGTTGGAGGTCTTCTTTCGCCCCCGGTTAAGGACTAAGGCATCCGGGTCCCTCGATGTGTTCGAGCGAGCCGGAGAAGGAGGTCTGGGAGAATTTCTCTGCTTCGAAGCCTTGCTTTTCGCCAAGGCTTCCTGGGCTAACTTGACCGCCTTCCCAACTTCCGTAGGCGGCCTATTACCAGGACCTTTCTTCTCTGGGCGGGGTTGTACTACCCTCTGACCCTCGCTCTTCGAGCATACAGCCTCACGACGAGCCACCGGATCAACTTCAAGACGAGCTTCCTTTGCTCGTCGTTGCTCTTTGAGTAACGCGCGTGCAGACTTTGGGGGCATTGTACTCGAGGACTTGGGCCAACTGGGAACTTCCTCGTCCGAACTGTCCGAAGAATCGAATGAATCGTAGGCTTGTTCGCGCGCCCTCTCCACTCGTTCGAGAGTAAAGTCTCGTTCCCAATTAACTTTCAGCTCGCAGGAACGGTCAAGGAATTCGGAAAGATCCGGCGGGCGGTGGCGGTGGATCGTCGGCTCTCTGATGGTTCGCTGGTAGGAAAAACTCAACTTCTTCAGATATATTGAAGCAACGACGGAGCGATTCCAAAGATGTCTCGGTACAAAGCGTTGCACCAGGAGGGTTCCGAACTGACTTTTTCGAAGAACCCCTAGGGGCTCGCATCAATTTAGCTCGCCTCTTTGTTCCCCGGGACGAACCGGCTCCAAATTGCGGCCGACTCGATACCTGAGCGAAAGGAGGTGCAAACGGTCTGAGAATATCGCCGATCACCCCATCATCAAACGCCTGCTCGATTTTGATCGCCTCCGCATCGTATATCGGATCTAGCGAAAGTAGGGCGCGACCCGATCGATCATGTGAGAGTCGACGCTCTCCCATAGCCCCTTCATCAACATCGGTTGGCTCGCGTGCCTCGTTAGAACCATCACGCTGAGCAACCGGGGGCTCGCTCGACAGTCGATCGATCTCAGCATCCGCCGTAGACCGAACCGACTGACTTTTGACTTTTGGTTGCGAGCCGCTAGAAGTATCTGATGTATCCGAAAACCAACGCCGACCCGAAGTCCCGGAATCGTTGGAATTGTATGAACGATCCTCGGAGTGATCTGGCCCAATGGAAGAGATGCGACTGCCTGAAGACATTTGGCTCGGAAGGAGATGGATCGGAAAGTTTGAAGATACGCCGGAGGTATGTCTTATCACGGTGGCACGAACGAAGAACACGAAGAACTTTTAAAAAAGGGAGGAGAGAAAGAAAGAACTACCTTTTGCTCGGTCGAGGAGAGAGAGGCAGAATGAGAAAAATGAGCCCCGGGCCTCGTATTTATAGAAGTTTTGGCGCGTGGGCGCGTCGGTTCGGGGAGATGAAACGGCGCGATCTAATCCACGCGCTGGCTCGGGAAGACGAAACGGCATGACCTAATTCCCGCCTAAACTTTAGGGCTTCCATTGAAAATTAGTGGGCCCGGAAACGTTTCGGATTCTAAGCCCATATATCGACAAAGCAACTCGACATCGTTTTATCAGAAGCGAAGAGTGAGGCGATTCTCAGCGAGCCAAATATCCCGCGTCAAATATCGAGCGAGGCAACATTTGGCGAGCCGTCATCATAGAAGGATCAAATGACAATGCCTTCTCACTTTCAACTTTTAGCTCGTCACTCTTACCCCTAAGACTAACGAGCTGGGGGCTAACTGTTGGGGTCGGATTCCACCCCGAGACATCGTCATTTGGATTGGGCAAATGAAGGAAAACCGAGCCGAACCGCACCGAACACGACCGAACCGGGCCAAACCGGGTGCCGACCCGAAGGCCAGCCGAAAACCTCTCGATGGGCCGAACCAACATCCGACTAAGCGATTCGAGCCGAGGCCCATCAAAGACTTTCCTTAAACTGAAGTCGGCGCGAGCCAAAAAGGAAAGTTTACATTTATTCTGAAGTCGGCGCGAGCCAAAAAGGAAAGTTTACATTTTCGGGTAAAGTCAGTTGTAAAAGTTGGTTCCTATTCTCTTATAAATGGGAGCCGATAGTCATTATTGGGGCCATCGCTTTACACATAGAAAAAGGCACACGCCACATATATTGTAGCTCGCATAACAGCTAATCAAATAACCATCATTTGGATCGACTCTTGTGTTTACTTACGAAATTCTCGGCTCTCCCTAAAAACATTAAGAATACCGTAGTGCAGTTTCGGCTCGCACACCAACCAAAACCACAAACCACATGGCGGTTTACAGGCGGTTTCGAAGGAGAACCAAACAAAGCAACAAAGAACATGGCGGGCACACTCTGGAATGATAAAGGAGGATCAAAGAATCACTTCAGTCGAAACAAATCACAATTCGACTTTATAGATTCAGAGATATCTCATCCGGTCACATCTATCGGCCAAACCAGTGCAAGGAGGACATTCATTGCCTATCTCACAATCCGTGTGACCGAAGTCCACCAAACTTCCCAGGCGGCCAGACAACACCATATAGGTCGGTAAATCCAAAAGATAGGACTGTAAAATGTCGACGGTTCAGGAGATATGCGAGGAGGCCCCATCCGGTCGATAGCGGTGCACAACAATAGCCGACAAAACCAAATCACGGCACAGGCACAACCACCGGCTGGAAATGAATTTTTGGAGCCTCATTAACACTTTTCCAGAAGAAAATCAGAAGACGACCAAGCAAAGATCAAACGGGCAAAGGATGAAGCTCCCGAAGCCGGTTTGACCACCTTGTGAAGGATCTCTCAAACCGCTCGTTCAAATGGCCTCCAACTTCACCAGTGACCATAAAATATGAGGTTGGTCGATGGAATTTAAAGATAGGTCAGATAATTCTTCACCATTTGAGCTGTGGTCTACAGCATTACCATCCGATCGACCGAATGGACCACCAAATGAAGAATCTCCGAAACCACTCGTTCGTTTGACCTCAACATTCATATTCTTAACGGTTTGTTCTGTGGTTCAGAGAACTCATTTCCGGTCGACCGATCGAACCATATTCGACCAAAATGCAAACCGGCGAGAATCAGGCCTGGAAATTCAAAACTCACCGACCAATCATGTCTAAAGCGGAGCCCCAGGCAGTTATCTGACCCTCATCTTCATTACAATTGGTCATCACTTGGTAACATCATCCTAAACCTTCCCTTTTCCATTTTATTTCACATTTTGCCTCTCTTAATCTGATTTTTCTTACACCGGGACGGTGCAAGTTAAGTATGGGGGGATTATACTAATAAGTTTGTTCATTTTGGCTTTTTTTTTGCATTGTTTTCATTTTATTGAGTCGTTTTTATTGAGTCAAAATTTTTGTCGAGAATTATGACCTTATCTTGGACCTAACCATTGTTGTGCCTATGTTTAAGTGACCATTGGTCAGTTATTGGCAGTACACTTCATCATATGTAATATGACCCTTGTTAGAGATCGTCACTTTGAAGCAAGGTAGGAATCGGGATGGAAATATGGTGGCACGGGAACGGTTCGGCGGAAAGGATTTGATGAGTGGGATGGTTCGGTGGTAGATGAAAAGACTCTATGGTATGAGATGGATCGGTGAAGGATGAACAGGTGAGATGATCTGGTGAATGATGGCTCGGCGGTATGAGACGGATTGTCGAGGTGGGATAGATCGGCGGAAGATGAATGGTTGGCGATAATGGAACGGCGGAGTGATGATGGATCGAGTGGTTTATAACAGAAATCCGATGGCAAAGGATTTCCAACACCACCTTGTAGATTATCGATATGACACACAACAATCTAAAAGGGATTTCTTAGATGCAACACACTAAGAGATGAACAAAGCTTTAGAGAGAGTTTGATGATAAAAAGTTTGTTAAGAAATGAGAAAAGGTTCTCGCCTCACCTAATAAAGGGAAGGCGAAGAGATAGCTCGGAACAAGCTCCAGCCATCTCGAAAATACAAAGCAAACATAAATGATAGTCAAACGAAATAAAAACAAAGGCGCTTAGTTATTCAAACGTACGGGCCAGAACGAAATACAACAGAACTGGGTCGGACCCAAACAATAAAGATAACGAGACGATTTGAAATGGAAGATGGGCCTCGTTAAAAACCTTGTCAAGAAAACCCAGTGGGACAAAACTTGACAAGGGAAAAAGAGCACACCATTTCCCGTTTATCTCATTATCAATATCATTGGGCCGTTAAGCAGACCAGTGTGGAATGCTTAACCTCAGGGACTTGCCGACTCAAACGGCTAAGCATCCGACCAACTCCATGGTTGAATGCCTTAGTCTGGGAACGCGTCGTTGGGCCGGTTGGAATGGGCATAGACTTCTCTGCTTCAAGCTCTCCATCACCTCCCTGGTACAAGTCTATGGCAACCTCATCCATGATCATATCATCCCCTCCCTCTTGAAAAGGATTTGTCCTCAAATCTGGATCATCTGCAAGAAAAGGGGAGAGATCAGCAACATTAAAACTGGGACTTATATTGTACTTACCTTGGAGATTTATTTGGTAGGAGTTGTCGTTGATTCGCTTTGTGATCTCAAAGGAACCATCAATCCTCGGCATCAGCTTGGATATTCGCTCGGCAGGGAACCTTTCTTTGCGCAAGTGTATCCACACTTTATCTCCAACCTCAAAAACCATTTTGCGTCGCCCCTTGTTGGCGTGTTTGGCATACTGCTTTGTTTTCTCCTCGATGTTCTTCCGTGCTTGTTCATGGATTTTCTTTACTGTTTCTGCCTTGTGCTTCCCATCTGTACTTATCCTATCACTCACAGGCAAAGGCATCAAATCCAAAGGAGAGATGGGTCTAAACCCATAAACAATTTCAAACGGCGAAAATTTAGAAGCAGAATGCACAGCATGATTATATGCAAATTCTATATGTGGCAAGCAATCATCCCAACTTTTAAGATTCTTTTTGATACATGCACGCAACAAAGTTCCTAAAGTCCTATTAACAACTTCAGTCTGGCCGTCAGTTTGGGGATGACAAGTAGTAGAAAATAAAAGCTTAGTCCCTAACTTAGACCATAGTGTTTTCCAGAAGTAACTCAAGAACTTAGCGTCACGATCTGAAACAATAGTGCGAGGCATTCCATGCAATCTAACAATCTCCTTAAAGAACAAAGCAGCTATATGCGATGCATCATCAGTCTTATGACATGCCACAAAATGAGCCATTTTTGAGAACCTATCAACAATCACGAAGATAGAATCTTTTCCAGTTCTAGTCCTACGCAAACCAAGAACAAAATCCATGGAGATGTCCGTCCAAGGATGAGATGGGATAGGAAGAGGGGTATACAAACCGTTCGGCTGAACCTTAGACTTAGACATCTTACAAGTCGCACATCTAGAGCAAATCCGCTCAACGTCTCTGATCATATGAGGCCAATGGAAATGATCACGCATAACCTGCAATGTTTTGGCGACACCAAAGTGTCCCATCAAGCCTCCTCCATGCGCTTCCCTAACAAAAAGATCTCTCAAAGAACAGTTAGGTACACAGAGACGGTTCTCATAAAAGAGAAACCCGTCTTGTCTAGAATATCGGCCTGAAGCAAACTTGGAACAAGACTTATAAATCTCAGCAAAATCAGAATCAGAATCATACAAGTCCTTTATTTGCTCAAAACCTAACAGTTTAGCATCAAGGGTTGAAAGAAGAGTATACCTACGGGACAATGCGTCGGCCACGACATTGTCCTTACCTTTTTTGTACTTGATGATGTATGGAAAGGTTTCAATGAATTCAACCCACCTGGCGTGCCTTTTGTTTAATTTATGTTGACCCTTGAGATGTTTCAGCGATTCATGGTCGGTATGGATAACAAACTCTTTCGGCCAGAGGTAGTGCTGCCAAGTTTGCAAGGCACGGACTAAGGCGTACATCTCCTTGTCATACGTGGGGTAATTGAGAGTGGCGCCACCAAGTTTCTCGCTAAAGAAAGCAATCGTCTTCTTTTCCTGCATGAAAAGAGCTCCTATGCCAACACCTGAAGCATCACATTCAATTTCAAAAGTCTTTAGAAAGTTAGGCAAAACAAGCACATGGGCATTAGTAAGGCGATCTTTGAGCAATTGGAACGCATCCTCTTGAGCCTTCTCCCACTTGAACCCAACTTCTTTCTTGATGACTTCGGTTAACGGTGCGGCTAAGGTACTGAAGTCACGGACAAATCGCCTATAGAATCCGGCTAGGCCATGGAAACTCCTGACTTCTCCGACGGTTGTTGGGCTGGGCCAATCTCGGATGGCTGCGACCTTTTCCTCGTCCACCTGAACACCATCTGCACTCACAACAAAACCTAGAAACACGACATTATCGGTGCCAAAGGTGCACTTCTTGATATTTGCAAATAATTTCTCCTTTCTAAGAACATGCAAAACAGAAGTGAGGTGTTCTATATGCTCGGTCATGTTCTTACTATAGATCAAAATATCATCGAAATAGACAACAACTGAAACAACCAAGCTCTTTTTTTATTTTTATTAAATCAATACTCAGCGGAAGTCTCAACACATAATTAAATTATCCATTCCATTCAACATTAAATATCAATAACCAATTAAATAACCAATGAATAACCAATAATCCAATAAACAATATAATCAACTCCAGAATAATAAATAACTCTAGCAACCTAAACACCAGGTTAGCTACCAATTCAAATAATAAAACAATAACCAATAAACCAACAAAAACCAATAACCCTATCATCCCCCTCTTCAGCCTCGATCCCGCGGTCACACATTCCTGTTACCTGCATCACATTACGAAAGAGATGCGTGAGTATTATCATAAATACTCAGTGAGACGGTCATTCCGTCTACAGGCCAATTACGTCAAACACTAGACAATACATCACCATAATCAACAACAATAACAATGTTCAACCAATATCAACAATATAAACCTCCCCTGTCAGGAAACACCCACGTTTCCTGACACCCAGGTCGGTGTCGACCAACACCTCTATGGTGTCGATCGACGCCAGCCTCCTGAGTGTCGATCGACACTCATCGAGTGTCGGTCGACACCAGCTCGACGCCCAGACACCAACAGCAACGAAAATCGCATAGCAAATCACAAAAAACACATATTCAAAGGGTTTTCAACGCCCCAATACAATCCAAACACGAATTCCAGCATAAACAACTCAAGAACACCACACAAGTCCGAAATCACACAATCTCTAATGATTGACGGACCTACAGTCACGCACTCACCTTGAAACGGATTGAAAGGACGGAGAAGGAGAAGAACAGCAACCCAAAGCCTCAGATCAAGCCTCCAAACTTCACAAAACTCCAAAATCACCTCTGAAAAGTCTCTGTAACGAAAAAGTGACTTTCTGCGCGGCCACAGGGCTTTTATTCGCGACATAGGGCTTCCAAACCCTTAACCGGAACAAAACCAGCCGACTTGAATCAAACCGGTCGAATTTCCAATAGCCGGTGTCGAGCGACACCTTCCCTGGTGTCGGTCGACACCACTAGACCAACTCCACAAAACCGAACACAATCGATTTAAACCGGAAATCGATTCATACTAGACGTTCAGAAGGATTTATCACACTTTCTTCGCGATGCTTGAACCTCAAACCGACTGCACAACAATCAAACAAGAACATGTACAGCCAATCCTCAATTCACACCTCTAAGAGCATGTGCAAACTACTCCCGAACCCCTAGCATCGTCCAACACCACTTCCAAAACAACTTTCTGGTTCACGGATGTTACAACAACAAAGCGCCCAATAAATGATCTAAGAACATGGTTCATCAATCGCATGAATGTACTAGGTGCATTAGTTAATCCAAATGGCATAACAAGCCATTCATATAATCCATGTTTAGTCTTAAATGCAGTTTTCCATTCATCACCCTCTTTCATCACCCTCTTTCATCCTAATCTGATGATACCCACTTTTCAAATCTATCCTAGAGAAAATGCAAGAACCATGCAATTCATCTAACATATCATCAAGTCTAGGAATGGGGTGTCGATACTTTACAGTGATATTGTTGATTGCGCGGCAATCAACACACATGCGCCAGCTACCGTCTTTCTTTGGCACAAGAAGGACTGGAACAGCACTAGGACTCATGCTTTCCCGAATGTGTCCTTTGTCCATTAGCTCATCAATCTGGCGCTGTAGTTCCTTTGTCTCGACGGGATTGGTTCTGTAGGCTGGTCGGTTCGGAAGAGAAGATCCAGGGACGAAATCTATCTGATGCTTGATATACCTCTATTTTGTACCCTTTTTATATGGTTTTACTATGCTTTTAATAAGGTTTTTAAAGGCTTTTCGCTCTAAAAAGGTAGTTTTTGTGGATTTATAGTACTAAGAGTCTAAGCAGGTCGAAAGATGCATTTTGGAGCAAAACCACAGGATTTTGACTTTATGCCGCTCCACGACACAGCATCAACTTTGAAAGAGCCCCAAAAACATTCTACTAAATGGATCTCACCAAAACCAGTTTGCCGCGATGCCTACATGAGTTAGCTTTCCAACGCAATTGGAATCATGCAATTTGGACGTGTAGAATGGAAGATATTATCATTTTAGTGAAGAGTGTCAAATCAGCCGGAAACCGGACGTCCACACCATCCGCTCGACCGAGCCGGTCGGACAGGGCCTCCAAGGCTCCCGTCCGACCCGACCAGCCTTAACTGCACATTGACGTCGCTCGACCGAGCCGGTCGGACAGGGCCTCCAAGGCCCCCGTCCGACCCGACCTTCCTTCACGTTCCGGTCGACCGAGACGGTCGGACAGGGCCTCCAAGGCTCCCGTCCGACCCGACCTCTTTCCGCATCCCGTGCGCACCCGACCGCATCCCGCACGACCGCTCGACCCCCAGCTCGACCCGAGCACCAGCCCGACCGACCGGTCGACCGCCCCGCTCGACCGCCGCCGTCCCGCTCGACCCGGCTTAGCCGACTAAGGCCCGTTTTGCACGTTTTCACGGTTTACTCGGCCCGTTTACCTAATCTCGACCCCTGGAAGACCTAGCACTATAAATACACCTTTTTAGCCTCTTTAGAGAAAAGGAGAGAACAATATAGCCACATTGTATTTTCAGTTTCATAGATCTACTTTTGTTCTAGAGATTTCAAGGAGAGGATCTCTCCTCCTTACTACAATTTGGAGAAGATTTCTGAACCTTTATCTATTATCATGCTTTCTTGATCCCTCTGTGTTGTTACTTTGATCATGTCTGAGTAATTCACTTGTTAGGTTGCTAGGGTTACTAATTCAATGAGTTGTTTGCTTGATCTATGATTTCGATGAACTGTTAGGGATATCATTAGAGTCTTTGTCTCGTTTTGCTCACTAATTAATGCTGATTGCTTTACCGCGCATCTAGCAATCTGATCCTAGGTTGATTTGAGCCACGGAAGTGCTGTATCATTCGCCGGACCTATTCTTTGACAAGCTAGGTTTCTTAGACTGCGGAAGTTGATTTACTAAGCCTAGTGAACTGTATCCGAACTTGATCGATTTAATGCTTGATTAACTATCTAAGGACATACCAAAAGTTTAGCGATTAGATAAGTTATCATAGGAGTCGGAGCCACGGAAGTGGAAAGACTTATTTTCGTGTTTTGTGTTCTAGACGGATCTATCATACCATCATCCCTAAATTGATTCATATCTATCATCGAACTGATCACTGCTTGCTTCTCTGCGAATTAGCCCCTAGAGACCTAACGCTTTTCCCTCATTGCTTTACAACTTCGATTTCTTAGCTTTAGTATTTAGTTATTAGAAAACCAACCAATCATCCTTATCTTATTCTAGCTTGATCCGAACTCCATAGATTTAAAGTGTATTCATTTTAGCCAGTCCTTGTGTTCGATAACCCGTACTTCTACGATCTGTGCACTTGCAGGATTTTTAAAAGTCGGTAAAACCTGACCACACATCAAGTTTTTGGCGCCGTTGCCGGGGACTGCAGCAGTACCTTTGAATCTCGATTAGGATCTAGTCTAGGATTTTATTGTTTTCTTGCATTTTCATTCTTTTTGCTTTTGGTTTTTCTAGTTTATTTCACTTTTCATTTGTTTTCTTCTTTTGTTTTTCAGGTGCATGACTAGACAGTCTAATAGGGACAATCTAGTTGAACCAGTTGCTGAAATCGACCGACTTGAAAAGACACTTAGACGACAAAGGGCTCAAGAGATGGCCCAAGCCGCTCATGATGCAGCAGTAGCTAGAGCTGTAGCTGAAGGGAGAGATCCACCTCCACCTTTAGCGCCACAACCTCCTGCTGGGGAAGCTGATGCACAACCTCAAGCTAACAATCCAACCATTGGAGACTATGACTCCGCTGATGCCTTCTTTACGGATAGAAATCCGATCCACCCACCTCCACCTCAGAGGAATGACTATGAAATCAAGCCTCAAATCATAGCATTGGTTAAGCAAAACCAGTTTCATGGCCTACCAGCTGAGCACCCGCTTGATCACATAGATAACTTTGAAGAGATTTGCAGCACTACCCGAGCCAATGGAGTCTCAGCCGACTACCTAAAGTGCAAACTTTTCTCATTTTCTCTTGGCGACAAAGCCCTTAGATGGTTAAAGTCTCTTCCTGCCCATTCGATCACTACTTGGGACGAGTACAAGGCAGCATTCATCAACCATTTCTACACTAAGCAAAGATCAATTTCTGTTAGAAACAAGATCTCTGGATTTCGCCAAGGTGCAACCGAATCATTCTATGAGGCATTGGATCGATTCAAGGAATACATTAGGGACTGCCCTAACCACGGTTTCAAGGATGGGAACCTTTGGAACATCTTCTATCGTGGCATAGACCACAAGTATAAGCTATCCTTGGATACTGCAAGCAATGGAAATTTTATGACAAAGACTGTTGAGGAAGCCAAAGTCTTGATTGAGAACCTTGCAGCAAGTGATTGCAACAACTGCCCGGACTACGATAGATCACACCGCCCTACCAACGCACCCCCTGATGCTACTCAGATGGCTGAACTGAAGAATATGATGGCTCAATTTCTAAAAGGACAGCAAAGACACATACATGCAATTGAGGGCATAAATGATGTCAATGATGATCCTACAAGGGAATGCATGGGAGATTTCTCCAATGATCAACTTGAGGAAGAAGTTAACTATGTTGGTAACTATGGAAACAGAGGATACAATCCCAACTACCGGTCTAACCCAAACCTTTCCTACCGCAGCACCAATGTGGAGAACCCCCAAGACCAAACCTATCCCTCAAGATTCCAGCAGCAGAAACCACCTTTCCAACCCTATGGAGATCGTTTCCAGCAGCAAGGGAACCAGTTTCAACCTAGGCCGAACTACGACCAAAGAGCACCTTACCCGCCAAAGGAACCATATGGTTTACCCACCAGCCAACCTCCTTTAGCTCAGCCAAACAACAAATTCGAGGGAATGTTTCAACAGATCATGGAAGGTCAAAAGAGAAACAACAAGGAGATGAATGAGAAGATGGACACTTTGTTCAATGATCTCCATGCTAAATATGATGCCATTGCTGCACATGTCAAGAAATTGGAAGTGCAAGCCGCTCAAACCGCAGAAGCAGTTAAAAAACAAGAGATGGAGTCTAAGAAATCTTTTTGCAACTCCGTTGCAATAGAAAAGAAGTTTGAGGATTCTATCCCCAAATGGAAGCTCTCCCCACCTAAGTATGATTGTATGACCTGGCCTGAAGAAATCTACCCCGAGAAAGAATCTAACCGTGCAAGGAAAAGACGCCTTTTCCCCAAGATCATCCCAAAGGCGGATAATTCTGGAAAGTTTGTAGTTCCATGTTCTATTAATGAAGTTGATCTAACCGATTCTCTTTGTGACACAGGAGCTAATGTCAACATCATGTCAAAGAAGATTGCAGACGAGATAGGCCTTACCAACATCCAACCTTCATCCATCTCCATCAACTATGCCGATTCATTCTCGCAAACACCTTACGGTTTCATCCCGGACGTGATGGTACGACTTGGGAACTGTTCTATTCCTACCGACTTTCAAATAGTGGAAATGAGAGAAAGTAGCCATAGACCCCTCATCTTTGGCACCCCTTTCCTATCAACCGTTGGCGCCATTTTCGACTTTCCCAACCGGAGGATCTCATTCAACAAGGTGAATAAAGAAATGTTTTTCCCCATGTGTTCAACAAGGAGCCCGTCAGTTGATATGGTGCAAGAGAATAAGATTATCCCCAAGCCTCCAGAAGAAGAGAAAATCCTGTCCAGCTTGCCCAGCAAAGACCTTGCCTACCAGCCCAAGCAACTTGCCCCGATAGCAAGAAGTAAGACTACGGCATCCTTCCAGCCCAAGCAACTTGCCCCGACAGCAAGAAGTAAGACTACGGCATTACCTAAACACCCACCAAAAGGACCGATCAAGGATAAGACCGGGACAGAGACCATTAAGAAGGTTAAGCAAACTAAAGGATTTGCAAAAGTTAGGATTCTCCTCCAGGAAAAGCTGAATGATGAAACTTTGGAAGAATTCAAGGAAAAGTTTGCTAACACTATGAAACTTTTTCCTATGGCGGAAGTGCCCCGGGACAAGCATGGAAAGATTGTCTATCCCTCCGTGAATCACCCTCCCGATATAAATCCCAAGAAGAATGATCTTGATGGACAAAAAGTTCCATTGATCACTGCCCTCTCTTAAATCCTAAAGAGCATTACGGTCAAGCTAAAGACCTTAAACAAGCGCTGTATGGGAGGCAACCCATAAGGTAACACCTTTAAATTTCAGTTTTTAGTTTTAGTTTTACTTTGTTTTCTTTGTTTTTCTTTTAGCAGGATAGGATAGAATGGATATCACAATGGTGCAAGAGGAACATAGAAGTGGAGCCGCCAAGCCGTTTGGGTCGACCAAACACGTTCGAGCAGGGCCTCCAAGAGGTTCGGTCGACCGGTCGACCAAAACACCCCGGGTCGACCGAACCGTTCGACCCAAAATAAAAAAAAAAAAAAAAAAAAAAAAAACAAGATAAGCTTCTCTTTCTCCTTCCCACTTAAATTGAACCGGTTTTAACCAAACCAAACCGATTTTTCTAAACCAAAATCGATTTTAAGAAGGATTTAAAGAGATTTTGAGATTGAAAACACCACTTTTCATTCTCTTCTCCAAAGAAAAGCTTTTTGAAAACCCTAGCCTCCATTGAAAGACCTTCATAAAAAAAAAAAATTTCAAACTTTGGTATTTCTTCAATTGGATTTCGAATTTTAGCTCTCCCAATCCCCAATCTCTTTTTCCAACACAAGGTACCATGGCAAGAACAAAGCTAACTGAGGCAATAAGGAAGAAGGATGTCGCTTTAGAGCCACCAAGGAAACAAATCAAGCTCAATGTCAATCCAAACCTCACTGAACGAGCAAGCACATCGAAATCAGCAATCAAAACCAACGAAAAAGGCAAGGAAATCGAGGAGCCTTCAAGTGATTCCGATAATCAACCCCTTGTCAAGTTTATCAACCATCCTATTCAAGGCAATGGAGAGTATGAAACAGCAATGGAAAGAGTCCTCATTGAACCATGTGTGACAATGGATAATCACACTCTTGATCTCCTAAACATCAAGAGCGATATCATATGGTACCTAAAGAAGCTAGGAATGCGCAAGTTTTTCAAGATAGATTGCAAGGAGTACACTGAACTTACACGAGACTTCCTCTCCACCGTCACTCTAGCCTTCCCCAACAACAATGATGACCAGCCCGCCGGCAATGGGATACTTTTCTTTAAGATTGGCGATCAAAGTGGTCGGATATCCATCGCCACCATTTGCAAGCTTTTTGGTTTCAACAATGAGCCTTCCCATGACTTCAAGGAGAACCACCTCACTCGTGATGATGATTTCTCCAACTGGACCCACTTCGCTGACGAACCGTTCCTCGCTTCCCGATCAAAGGTTTCACGAATCTCTCATCCGGTAATCCGCTATGTACACCGCCTCATCACCACTACTCTACAGTGCAAACCGGAAACCAGCAAAGTCACAGCAGACGAGTTTTACATCCTGACAACGCCCTTCTTCCGCTACAAATACAATGCAAACCTTGGCCTTTTGTTTGCAAAAACACTTGTCAATGTAAAGCTTTTGGCACGGCACACCGACCACAAGAAGGTTGTTGTGCGTTTTGGGCGACTTCTCACAGCAATTGTCAACCATTGCAAGATTGACATCTCACATTACCGGCCCAGTAACAACACCGCTCCTTTAGACCTCACAGCCCTTCAGCATATTCGTTTCCTCAATGGCTGGACCAAGAACCCAACCCAGTTTTGCTATGTATGCCCCATTGGAACGTCTGACACCGCGCTTGTGCAACTGCCTTGTGACGACCTTCCACTCCTCAGTTCCGGTGCTGTTACATTCTCACCACCATCAGAGAAGTACTTCATTGAAACCCCTGACTCACCGCGCTACCAGATCAACACCTACTATCTCAAGCAGAGAACCATAAGGGCAAGGCGCCCCGTTCGGAACATCAACATCATGACAGCCAGCCAGGCCGCCAACCAGGCTTTAGACCGCCTTGGCCATCTGGAGAGAACCGTCCAGTGCCAATCCCGCTTCATCTCGCGCCTCATCCGTGTTGTTCGCCACATCGCTCCCGATCGCCTTTTCCGCCCTTCCACATCAACCCATGAGCCAGACCTTGGAGAATTCTCACTCGCCTCTGCACTTGACTCTGATGAAGAATCTACCGACGAGGAGGAGAGCGCGGCCAGCCTTTACGCCTCCACCTAGGCACCCACACTTCACTCGGTATCCGGTGCAATGGACACCTAACTCCATTTTCTATCCTTATCTTATTTTAATGAATTTCTTTTTATTTTTCTTTATTGAGTCTGTTTCCTCTCACCCTTAATTTGATTTGCTTTCACCGGGACGGTGCAAGTTAAGTCTGGGGGGAGTTTTATCCTTTACTAATGTATTCTTTTTCTTTTCTTATATTTTTATGTTATTTTCTTATGTCTTCATGTTTTATTGAGTCAAAACTTTAGTTGGAAATTATGATTTATCTCTATGACTCTCCGGTGTTGTGCTAACAATCTATGACCCTAGAGCGGACATCAGTTGCAGACATAAGCCTAACAGAACCTCTAACGGTGGATCGACCTACTGACTTGGCAACATTTCTAAGGTACCCGGACAATCTAACGTTAACTCCACCCTAACCAATCTAGTTTTTCTTGTCAAGGGACTTGGCATACATATGAGTCGTTCCTCACTTGATCTCAAAAGGGTATGTCAAATACAAAGTGCAGTTCTCCTCTCTCTCAGAAAAATAAAAATCTAAAGCTTTTAAGCACAAGGAAAACGTGTAAGCAAGAGGAATGCATACGTCTGCACCTTCTTGTCTTATGGAGACCTACCAAAAACAAGGAAAAAGCAAAAGCCTATCCTATGTTATTCCCTAAAAGAAAAAGAAAGGGAAGAAGGATCGATAGAAAAAATAAAATGATACCCTAGAAAAGTAGGGAAAGATCGATCATTCAAAAGAAAAAGAGAGAGGAAAATAACTCAAAAGCTTCAAAAAGGACTATCCCGGAGAGACTCAAGTGGGTAAGAACAAGTGCTTAATGATCGATATTCCCTTGATAAAGACCGCACGTTTTAAATTTATGCAAGGAGTTAACAATGGAAAGTCTGGAGTGCTGGATGAGACTAGTTGAGTTTGGTATGGTTCGCTAAGCTTGCCGAGCATTATGTGAAGCTAGTCTAACATTGGTTATGTTTTTAGTGGAATACAGGAGAGGAAGCCGCCACAGGTTTCTCAAAAGGATAAGGAGTTTCTACGTTTTCAAACCTCTTTCTCCGATTTGGATTCTATTTGCTTGAGGACAAGCAAAGATCTAAGTCTGGGGGAGTTGATATACCTCTATTTTGTACCCTTTTTATATGGTTTTACTATGCTTTTAATAAGGTTTTTAAAGGCTTTTCGCTCTAAAAAGGTAGTTTTTGTGGATTTATAGTACTAAGAGTCTAAGCAGGTCGAAAGATGCATTTTGGAGCAAAACCACAGGATTTGGACTTTATGCCGCTCCACGACACAGCATCAACTTTGAAAGAGCCCCAAAAACATTCTACTCAATGGATCTCACCAAAACCAGTTTTCTGCGATGCCTACATGAGTTAGCTTTCCAACGCAATTGGAATCATGCAATTTGGACGTGTAGAATGGAAGATATTATCATTTTAGTGAAGAGTGTCAAATCAGCCGGAAACCGGACGTCCACACCATCCGCTCGACCGAGCCGGTCGGACAGGGCCTCCAAGGCTCCCGTCCGACCCGACCAGCCTTAACTGCACATTGACGTCGCTCGACCGAGCCGGTCGGACAGGGCCTCCAAGGCCCCCGTCCGACCCGACCTTCCTTCACGTTCCGGTCGACCGAGACGGTCGGACAGGGCCTCCAAGGCTCCCGTCCGACCCGACCTCTTTCCGCATCCCGTGCGCACCCGACCGCATCCCGCACGACCGCTCGACCCCCAGCTCGACCCGAGCACCAGCCCGACCGACCGGTCGACCGCCCCGCTCGACCGCCGCCGTCCCGCTCGACCCGGCTTAGCCGACTAAGGCCCGTTTTGCACGTTTTCACGGTTTACTCGGCCCGTTTACCTAATCTCGACCCCTGGAAGACCTAGCACTATAAATACACCTTTTTAGCCTCTTTAGAGAAAAGGAGAGAACAATATAGCCACATTGTATTTTCAGTTTCATAGATCTACTTTTGTTCTAGAGATTTCAAGGAGAGGATCTCTCCTCCTTACTACAATTTGGAGAAGATTTCTGAACCTTTATCTATTATCATGCTTTCTTGATCCCTCTGTGTTGTTACTTTGATCATGTCTGAGTAATTCACTTGTTAGGTTGCTAGGGTTACTAATTCAATGAGTTGTTTGCTTGATCTATGATTTCGATGAACTGTTAGGAATATCATTAGAGTCTTTGTCTCGTTTTGCTCACTAATTAATGCTGATTGCTTTACCGCGCATCTAGCAATCTGATCCTAGGTTGATTTGAGCCACGGAAGTGCTGTATCATTCGCCGGACCTATTCTTTGACAAGCTAGGTTTCTTAGACTGCGGAAGTTGATTTACTAAGCCTAGTGAACTGTATCCGAACTTGATCGATTTAATGCTTGATTAACTATCTAAGGACATACCAAAAGTTTAGCGATTAGATAAGTTATCATAGGAGTCGGAGCCACGGAAGTGGAAAGACTTATTTTCGTGTTTTGTGTTCTAGACGGATCTATCATACCATCATCCCTAAATTGATTCATATCTATCATCGAACTGATCACTGCTTGCTTCTCTGCGAATTAGCCCCTAGAGACCTAACGCTTTTCCCTCATTGCTTTACAACTTCGATTTCTTAGCTTTAGTATTTAGTTATTAGAAAACCAACCAATCATCCTTATCTTATTCTAGCTTGATCCGAACTCCATAGATTTAAAGTGTATTCATTTTAGCCAGTCCTTGTGTTCGATAACCCGTACTTCTACGATCTGTGCACTTGCAGGATTTTTAAAAGTCGGTAAAACCTGACCACACATCAATGCTCAATGCCGCGAATGGGTGGCAATCCCTGTGGACAATCATCTGGAAACACATCTCTAAACTCCTGCAAAAGCTTAGTCATCTCACTCGGAATATCCGGTGCATTGTTAGCAAAAAGATTAAGTGTTTCCTTGAAAATAAACAGAAGAAAGGGTTTATCAGAAGAGTTAAAACGTTTAACCTGTTTAGATTTGATCAGATAGTTGGATGGCTTGATCGGCTTGACTGGATCCTTCTCTGGCCGAGACTTAGTCCTTTGACCAATCAACTGGACCTGGTCTTCATACACTTCCTGTGGAGTCAGAGGAGTAAGAGTGGTCTTACGGCCTTTATGCATAAAGGTATACTTGTTGGTAAAACCATCATGTAGCACTCGTCTATCAGACTGCCAAGGTCGACCCAATATGATATCTCCTGCGTCCATGGGTAAAACATCACATAGGACCTCATCCTCATAATCTCCAATCGAAAGTGGCACAACCACTTGTTCCTTTACGCTCATGTCTCCAGTCTCATTGATCCACTGCAGCTGGTATGGTTTAGGATGCTTCCGGGTTTCAAGTCCTAACTTCTCAACCATAGTTTCACTAGCAACGTTGGTGCAACTGCCCCCATCTATGATCAGGCTGCATACTTTTTCCTTGACGAGACAACGAGAGTGGAAGAGATTCTCCCTCTGTTCTTCTTTCTCTGTTCGGATCTGAGTACTCAAAAGTCTTCTGGCAACCAGAAGTTTTCCCAATACCGGTGTGGCTTCATACTCTTCAGGATCTGGTTCACGTGCTGGCTGATAAACAATTTCCTCATCTTCGGATTCTACCTCTCCATTATCCCTAATGAACATCAACCTCTTGTTTCTGCACTCGTGGGCATAGTGTCCGAAACCTTGACACTTGAAGCACTTAAGCTCACGTGCTCTGGTAGTAGGAGTAGTACTGATCCTGCCCTTCTCCTTATCTAGACTGTTCGAATGGCCTTTAAAATCAGATCTCGGCACGGTGTTCGTATGGCTCTCTCTGGGATAGGGCGGTCGGCGAGAATCGGTGATGTACCGGTTAGATGTCTTCCTCTTAAGTTGTTGTTCGGCCAGAATAGATTTGTGCAACAACTCCTCCAGACTGTCACAATCCTGCATTTCCACAATATCGTGGATTTCACGGTTCAGTCCACCTAGAAATCGTGACATGGTGGCTTCCTGACTTTCTTCTACACTAGCTCGGAGTTTCATGATTTCCATATCCTGGTAGTATTCATCCACAGACTTAGTACCCTGACTGAGCCTCCGAAGCTTAGTATGTAGCTCTCGCTGGTAATGACCGGGAACAAATCGTTGCCGCATAACTCTCTTCATTTCTTCCCACGTAGTGATCTCATAAGCTCCACCATAAGCTCAGGCCGTCGTAATCTGCTCCCACCATCTTAGGGCATAGTCGTTGAACTCAGACACGGCCAACTTAACACGGTTCACGTTGATGATGTTGTGCAGATTGAAGTTAAACTCACACTTCTTCTCCCAGTCCATATATTCGTCGGGGTTGTTTCTGCCATGAAACGGAGGGATCTTAAGTTTGTAACCTCCCAAATTCTCAACCAAGTGATCCGGTTCCTCTCTTGCTCTGCGGTATCGTCGGCGGCTGCCTTGTGATGAGTGACCGGCACTGCTGTAATATTCCTTAGTTCGAGTTTCGATCGGTATCTTCTTGGGTGTAGTCTGCTCCTTAGGCCGTTCTTCGTCAGAGACATGAATGGGATCAACCTCAGCCTTTTGTTTTCCCAGCCTGATTTCTAACCGCTTTTCCCACTTATCGCATGCCGCATCCATCATTTTCTGTAGTTGCTCGATCACGGCCGGACTGAGGGATGAGTGCGACTCTTGACTGGACTCCTCTTGTTCTTTCTCAGACACCATGTCGCCGGGTTGCCCGCCTATTCCCCCCCAAACTAAATTGAATCCATCGGGATTTACACAGACTTTTCATCCCCCTCCAATTCCACCCAAACTTTTAATCTCTGTCGATTCCCCCATTTGCGTTTTTTTAAGCAAAATCCAGTTTTGCCAACAGTGATTGCCCGTTTAAATACAGTTGACCCGAGGTTTTAGAACGCTAACCCGAGATTTGTCTAACAAACCAAGACCCGATTCTATTTTCCCCTAACCCGAAACCAACACACTACACCAAATCAAAATCGATTAGGGGAAATCAAAAGGGGATTAGGGTTCTTCAATTCTGGGTAGATTCGATTCCGTCGAAGCAAGTGACCAGGTATTTTCGCTTGTGTATGTTTGAGTTAGATAGTTTGATTGTTTCTTATTTTGAGAGTTTATGTGTATGAGTTTATGAGTTTGATAGTTTGATTGGTTCTGAGTTTGCTTGTCTATGGTTTATGAGTTTGCTTGTCTCTCATTTTATGTGTATGTTTCGGTTTTCAGGCCAATACTTCATCTCAAGGAGCTAGAAAATGGGCTTTTCAAGGTCCTGAAACCATGTTACTCACTCAACCATCTCAAATGTCAGAGTAAAACTTGGATTATTAATGCTATTTTCAAGGGTTTACAATTGAGATGGAGAGATATTGTATTTACTTCATGTTTTGGTGAACACATTTACTTCAAACAACTTGGAAAGATTAAAAGTGGGTAAGACAAAACATTTCCAAAGATAACCAATCCAACAAAGTAGTACACGTGTTTCGATCCAACAACAATCTCACAAAATGAAACAAACACACATTAAGCTTACCACAAATCTAACCCATAAGCTTACCACAAATCCATCCTATTGTTCCTACAACCAACAATGTAATCCCAACCTTTTGCATGCTCGTTTTTGCCATCTCTCGAGCCATCTTCTGCAAAGTTTCAGCAGCGATCATCATTTCTTCTTTCATTTTTGCTTCCACTTTTGCTTTCACCTCTTCTAGCTCTTCTTTCATTCTTTCTTCAACCATCTTACGGATAATCCTCTCTTTTATCTCCAGTTTCTCCACCATTTTTCCTCTCAATTCCTTTACCTCTTCAACAAGACTCAAATGCTTTCTCTCCACCATTCTAGTCTCATCGAGCAAAGCTTCCTCAATCCACTTGAAAAGATGCTCTTCCGTTTGCCTCTACACACACAATTTACATACAATAACATAGCTCTTTCATATATGTGTACATTTTATTGATTGTTTTCGATTGGTTTGTACCTGTAATAACATAGCTCTTTCATATATGAGATGAAGCTGAAGATGAACTACTCATTGTCCTTTTCCCTATTCGAAAAAGAAACCAGCAACAATGATGACTACTTGAAGCAAAAAACGAAATCACCCAAGAATTCGACAAAGAAAACAATTCGGAATTATAGTTAGCTTACTTTCCTGTCTCTTTCGGAATAAAAGATGTCTAATTCTACTCTCCACGGAATCGAATCTACCCAGAATTGAAGAACCCTAATCCCCTTTTGATTTCCCCTAATCGATTTTGATTTGGTGTAGTGTGTTGGTTTCGGGTTAGGGGAAAATAGAATCGGGTCTTGGTTTGTTAGACAAATCTCGGGTTAGCGTTCTAAAACCTCGGGTCAACTGTATTTAAACGGGCAATCACTGTTGGCAAAACTGGATTTTGCTTAAAAAAACGCAAATGGGGGAATCGACAGAGATTAAAAGTTTGGGTGGAATTGGAGGGGGATGAAAAGTCTGTGTAAATCCCGATGGATTCAATTTAGTTCGGGGGGGAATAGGCGGGCAACCCCCATGTCGCCTGCAATCAAAACAAAAGTCCACGGCAGTCAACAGTTCAAAGAATGCATGAAAACAAATCGTAAAAATTGAACAAACAATTTCTAACAATTTGTAAATACTTGTAATGCGATAGATCTATGCGAAAATGCTTATAAATAATTATGATAATATTTTTAAAATTATGCAAATAATTTAAATGATGCAAATGGGTGCAAGGAATGGCGGAAATGATGAAAACACACAAAAGAAATATGCAACAAGGCGAAGAAAAATTTCGGATCTATGATGAGCGGGAGATGAACGGACAAATTGAAGATGAACGGACAAATTGTAACGAAAGATTTTCCAGAAAAAAGGGATAGAACACTTAGCTTCAAAGTGGCTCTGATACCACTTAATATGACCCTTGTTAGAGTTCGTCACTTTGAAGCAAGGAAGGAAAGTGATGGAGTGTGATCGGGATGGAAATATGGTGGCACGGGAACGGTTCGGCGGAAAGGATTTGATGAGTGGGATGGTTCGGTGGTAGATGAAAAGACTCGATGGTATGAGATGGATCGGTGAAGGATGAACAGGTGAGATGATCCGGTGAATGATGGCTCGGCGGTATGAGACGGATTGTCGAGGTGGGATAGATCGGCGGAAGATGAATGGTTGGCGATAATGGAACGGCGGAATGATGATGGATCGAGTGGTTTATAACAGAAATCCGATGGCAAAGGATTTCCAACACCACCTTGTAGATTATCGATATGACACACAACAATCTAAAAGGGATTTCTTAGATGCAACACACTAAGAGATGAACAAAGCTTTAGAGAGAGTTTGATGATAAAAAGTTTGTTAAGAAATGAGAAAAGGTTCTCGCCTCACCTAATAAAGGGAAGGCGAAGAGATAGCTCGGAACAAGCTCCAGCCATCTCGAAAATACAAAGCAAACATAAATGATAGTCAAACGAAATAAAAACAAAGGCGCTTAGTTATTCAAACGTACGGGCCAGAACGAAATACAACAGAACTGGGCCGGACCCAAACAATAAAGATAACGAGACGATTTGAAACGGAAGATGGGCCTCGTTAAAAACCTTGTCAAGAAAACCCAGTGGGACAAAACTTGACAAGGGAAAAAGAGCACACCATTTCCCGTTTATCTCGTTATCAATATCATTGGGCCGTTAAGCAGACCAGTGTGGAATGCTTAACCTCAGGGACTTGCCGACTCAAACGGCTAAGCATCCGACCAACTCCATGGTTGAATGCCTTAGTCTGGGAACGCGTCGTTGGGCCGGTTGAAATGGGCATAGACTTCTCTGCTTCAAGCTCTCCATCTCCTCCCTGGTACAAGTCTATGGCAACCTCATCCATGATCATATCAATATGTGCACCATGAGTGGATTGATCTACCAGAAACATCCACATCTCTAAGGGCATAAGAAGGATCCATCTTTGACTCCACACCTTAATGAACTTAATCTTCTCAGCTAGGGGCTTCGCATTACAAAGGGCATGACTCCTCATCCTCACCTACAAGTGAAAGTCTGTGTGAGCTCGGTTTCCCCTCTCTCTCCCCTTCAAATTTAAGAAAAAGCACCAAGGTCCAAGTAACCGGGGATTAGGTGGCAACCACCATCAATACTCGCGTCTATGGAAGGCCATTTGATCCAAGTAACCAGGGATTATGTGGCTACAACCATCAATACTCGCGTCTATGGAAGATCCACCAAAAACCTCCACAAAAAGGAGAAGAAGTCGAATAAAAAATACCATGCTACCCTAAAAAAGGGACCAGTCGACTTAAGAAGTGAGAAGAGAGAGAGGTGAAACAAGAGCCAAGACATGTGTTTTATAAAAAGAGGATGGGTAAGAGTCTATAACCCCTTTGATCGATATTCCCTAGTTGAGACCACACCTTTAGAAACTAAAGGAGTCGAAAGTGGCGAATTTGGATGGCCTAAAGAGAAGTGGATTGCTTTGGGATGATTGCAAAGCTCATGGTATGTACTTCCTTGTTCTTAATTCTCAATGCCATTGCTGTTTTATGTGGATTACTAAGATAAAGGTCAACTTGGATTTCCAAAAGATTTGAGTGTTCTCATGTTTTCAAACCTCTCTTTCATGCCTAGTTTGCTTGAGGACAAGCAAAAGGTTAAGTCTGGGGGAGTTGATATAACCATATTTTACATGTTTTTACTATGGTTTTTAATATCTTTTATAACATAAATAATAAGGTTTTTGTGTCCAAGAGGTAGTTTTCTTGTATATTGTGGTTTTGAGGTACCAACAGGTCAAAATGGCAAAACGGAGGCAAAATGGAGCAAAATAACTTCAAACAATGATCCATACAAGTTTCCAAGTCAAGAGCTTCAATAAAACTCCAAAAGTCCAAATTCCGCAATCGGACAGAACCGGAGCACCAGAGAGATGGCCGCGGTAAAGGGTCTTCCCGACGTTCAAACCCCATGATCTTGATATGTAACGATAGATAATTGAGTCATGCATTGCGGCGAAGTGAAATTGGGCCATTTGGAGGTCACATCCGGTCTAGACTTGTTTTCTCCCAAGACATGTCCTTTTTGCGAGTAAAGGAAGCCCATGGAGATTGGATGAGTGAAATGGGCCGGGACCACTTCGGGCCAAGCCTAAACTTCATCACAACTCAAGCCCAAATATTTACACGTGATTTGGAGGCGGCGGCCTCGACTCTCTCAAGACTTGGTGAGCAAGCTCAAAGGAGAAGAAGAAAAGGAAACTTTCCATTTCTTGTCCGCGCCTTAACTCAGCCGACCTAGACTCCTCCTTACCTATATATACTTGATTTTAGCCTCTTTTATCAATCATCCTACAATTCCTTGAATCTCTTGATAAATTTCGGAGCCACTTAGGTGGTCTCCTCTCTTCCCTTTTCTTTTCTTTTCTTCCCATTGTAAATATTTACATGTTTCTTTAAGTTTTGCATACATCTATGAGTAGAGGTTTCTCTCCATGAAGGAGCCACGGTTTGATCTCTATCACTCCGCCTCTTTTCAGTGGAATCATGAGACTCCTTCTATCTCTTAGATCTATTGTTGAATTATGGATCCTTCAATGAGGACATGACATAATTGCCTTCGTCATTCGGTTGTTAAATAAAGGGAAAACCTTGTGGTTCTCCATCTTTATTTAAACCTAATGCTTGTTGCTAGAGATGATCATCTAGCGACTTGATCTAAGGTTGATATACTCTCCAAAAGCTTGTTATATCTCCGGATCTAATATTTGATGGGCAAATCGTTTTAGGCTATGAAAGTAGACCTAAGGAGTTTTGTGAACAATCATTACCTAACCGTAATGCATGTCTCACTCTACAACGACCATGCGAAAGCTGAGCCCATTGGTTTAAGAGACATAGGGGATTGGAGCCACGAAAGTGGGAAAATCCTTCATTAGTGTTTTGAGTTCATGAATCGGATTTAACAATCTTTTCAATCGATTTGGCACATGCCTTTGCGTATGTTTCCTTTCAACAATATTTATCTTTTGGTTTATGTTTTGCATTGTTAATATCTTTATGTTTTACAAAAACCAAAAAACACAAAACCCCCCTTTTCATATTGTCGATCTAGCTTAGTTTGCATCTCATGATCTTGAAGTGTACATTCCGCAATCCTCAGTGGTTCGACCCCTAAATACTACAATTGTCTGTTGTGCACTTGCAACTCACGGTTTGTTTTAGGGTTATTTATTACTTGCATATCCCACACACACCATTCACCACTTAGGCTTAGGGATGGATTAGATTAGAGAATCTTTATGCTTAATCTCTGCTGCTTAAGGTTTTAATCCTTTGTCCCTCTCTGCTGGGTATTGCTCTATGCGATCCAGCCACTGACCCTGGTGGACGCGAGCCTAGATGCTCCCGGCCTGACCCGCTTGGTTGAGCATCGGATTAAGCCCAGCAGAGGATTAGTATTCCTTGTCCCAGGGAAGTGGTTGCACAAGGAGCTTCTAGGGCAAATCATGGATCTATTCGTTAATGCTATCTGGTTCATGACATACGCTCTAACGGAAGTTGGTTAGCGGGATTGAACCGGATTGGCGGTTTTGTAACGCCACGAGAGTGGGATAACCGACCTCGAGATTCCATGGCCAAGGGATAAGCATGTATTCATGTTGGTTTTAGAAAGCATCATTGATTATTATTAGGTTCTCTATGATTGTCAACTCCGTCCCTGAGCCTATGTTTTCCATACTAGTCTTAATTACGTTTTTACGCTGTTTTAGTCCTGTTTTACCTTGACTCGATCGAGTCTATTTCTTCTTGTTTTGTGCAAATCTCGGTCCCCTCGATCAAGCTACCTTTGTCCCATTTTAGCTCAACTCGATCGAGCTACCTTAGTTTTTCTTTGTTTTTATTTTAGCTTAACTCGATCGAGCTACGTTGTTATGTTTTAGCTCAACTCGATCGAGCTAGCCTTAGTTCGTCGCTTTTACTTTCCGCCTTTTTCTTTCCGTTGCATTAGATTGATAGCTTAGTTCCGTGCCTTTTTAAACCCCCCCCCCCCCCCCCCCCCCTTTGTCTTGACTTGCATCCGCTGCTGCATAATCCTAAAGTGTTTTTACTCTATTCCCATTTTGGATTGACAGGTGCACGCAAGCCAGATCACGTTATCCGTTCACAACTTGAATATTTATACTTTGCTATCTGGGTTTTTGTCTTTGCCTTTTCAGGTGTATGCAAACCAGATCACGAGGCAGTGGTAGCTTGATCTACTATTTGGACAACATCGACAGAATTCAGAGGATTCTGAGAGAGCAGAGGCAACAGGCCGAGACCATGGAGAACCCTCCAGCGAGGCATGTCAGACTAATCGGAGCTGGTGATGCTCCGAACACACATACGCAGAGGCAGGGGATCATCCCACCCCCTGTCCAAAACAACAACTTCAAGATAAAGTTGGGGATGATAAACCTTGTCCAGAACAAGATGTTCCACGGTTTGCCTTGTGAGGATCCGATCGATCATCTGGATGAGTTCGACCGTCTGTGCAACCTCACAAAGGTGAATGGCGTTTCGGAAGACGCCATCAAGGTGCGCTTGTTCCCGCTTACTCTAGGAGAGAAAGCACACCAGTGGGAAAAGAACCTACCCCACGGTTCCATCACCACTTGGGACGACTGCAAGAAGGCGTTTTTGGCCAAGTTCTTTTCAACCGGACGTACCGCTAAGCTCCACAGTGAGATCTCTGGGTTCCATCAGAAGAATGGAGAGACATTTTCTGAGGCTTGGGAGCGTTTCAAGAGTTACACCAGCCAGTGTCCACACCATGGGTTCAGCAATGAGTCCCTTCTCAGCACCGTGTATAGAGGCGTTTTGCCAAAGTACAGACAGATGCTAGACACAGCTAGCAATGGTGACTTCTTGAACCAGGATGTTGAAGACGGCTGGGAGCTCTGGTTGAGAACATAGCCCGCTCGGATGGAAACTACAGTGAGGAGTACGATCGAACCAACAGGGGCTCTATCGAGTCAGATGACAAATTGAAAAAGGATGTTAAACCCTTGAATGAGAAGCTTGACAAGCTAATTCTTGCACATTCAAGCGTGAAACACGTTCACTTTGTCTATGATGAAGAGTTTGTTCAGGTCCAAGAAGGGGAGAATGAACAGCAAGTTGAAGAGGTCAGCTACATTCAGAACAACCAAGGAGGATACCAGAAGGGCTACTACACATACAAAGCCAACCCTAACCTCTCTTATAGAAGTACCAACGTAGCCAACCCTCAAGATCAAGTGTACCCCCCTACACAGCAGCAAGCTTTTGTTCAAAAGAGTCAGTTTGTGCAAGGCCATCAGGGCGGTTATCAGCAGAAGCAGCAGTTGGGAGCACCACCTGGGTTTGTTCAGCAGCAGAATCAGGCACCACAGGTTCAGGAACCTGATATGAAATCTCTATTACAGCAGCTGTTACAAGGCCAGGCAAATGGAGCAATGGATCTTAGCAAGAAGCTTGCAGAGATTAATACAAAGATTGAGTCCATGAACTCCAGATTGCATACTGTCGAACACAACGGTGCACCTTCTTCTTCACACCAATCTCGACAACTCCCTGGGTAATCAATCCAAAACCCCAGAGAATATGCCCATGCTATCACGCTTCGGAGTGGCAAACAATTGCCTAACAGAGAGGGAAGCCCCACAGTCAATGAGGACATTGAGGACGTAGAAGGGGAGGATTCAGTCGAAGTTGACACAACTCCTGTGCCAGACTCGATCGAGTCAGACCCTCCACAACACAGTAACACTAAGCTCGATGAAACAACTCGATCGAGTCAGACAGTTCAACCAGCTCGATCGAGCCCGAAAAATCAACCTATCTCACCTTAGAAACCAACCAGCAAGGGGAAAGAAACCCTCTTTGTCCCACCTCCTTACAAGCCGCCACTCCCATTTCCAGGAAGGTTTAAGAAACAGCTAGTTCAGAAGTATAAGGAGCTGTTTGACAGACAGATGAAGGAGATAGAGGTGCGGATGCCTCTCATTGACGCCTTCATGCTGGTCCCTCCTTATCAGAAGTTTCTGAAAGATGCGGTGACGGAAAGGACAAAGGAACTACATGGAATGGTTGTGTTGTCACATGAATGCAGTGCCATCATACAAAGAAAAGTGGTTCAGGAGAAACTTGGTGATCCGGACAGCTTTACTCTACCTTGTACCCTAGGTCCCCTTTCCTTTAATAATTGCCTATGTGATCTTGGAGCATCTGTGAGCTTGATGCCACTTTTTGTTGCCAAAAGGCTGGGTTTTGAGAAGTTCAAACCATGCAGGATCTCCTTGGTACTAGCAGACCGGTCGGTGAGGTTACCAACTGGAATGTTAGAGGATTTACCGATCAGGATTGGCAACGTTGAAGTACCCACGGACTTCATCGTTCTAGAGAAGGACGAAGAACCGAAGGATCCGTTGATTTTGGGTAGGCCTTTCCTAGCTACTGCTGGTGCAGTGATCGATGTTAGAAAAGGGAAGATTGACTTGAATCTGGGTAGAGACTTCACCATGAAATTTGACATTACAGATGCCATGCGGAAGCCTACAATAGAAGGTCAAATTTTCTATGTTGAAGAATTGGACCAGCTTGCTGATGAGTTGCTAGAAGAGCTAGCTTTAACAGATCACCTTCAAATTGCTTTGACTAAGGATGAAGAATCTGGTTTCCTACATAAGGAGAGTTTAAGCTATGTGAAAATCTTGGATTCAAAGAACATATTAACTGAGTCGGAACCTTTTGAGAAATTAAGATGGTCAAGCTCTGCGGTATTGGCAGTGAATGGTACAACTCCAGAGAGTAGTGAGACATCAGACTCGATCGAGTCAGACAACTCGATCGAGTTAAGCTTTCCTGAACCTGATGATTGGTCTGAGTTGAAAGCCCCAAAGGTGGACCTTAAACCTCTGCCACAAGGACTCAAGTACGCCTTTCTTGGTCCCAACTCCACATATCATGTCATTGTAAATGCATCCCTTCTCCCTGCTGAATTGCATTCACTCTTGACTGAATTGAAAAAGTTTAGAAAGGCTATAGGATATTCTCTTGATGACATTAAAGGAATTTCGCCTAGTTTATGCATGCATAGAATTCATTTGGATGATGAAACTAAGTCTAGTATTGAACCCCAAAGGAGGTTGAACCCTAATCTGAAGGAAGTAGTGAAGAAGGAGATACTTAAGTTGCTTGATGCTGGGATAATCTATCCAATCAGCGACAGCACTTGGATATCTCATGTTCACTGCGTCCCTGTGCGAGCCGAAACTTGCGCAATATTATTTAGTTCGTTTTTAGGGAGAGCCGAGGAATTCTACTGAATGAACGCGAAGATGACGAGCCAAAGTTGGTTTTATTATTAGCTGTTATGCGAGCTATGAAATTCGTGGCGTGTGCCTTTGCTCTGGGTAAAAGTGATCCCGAAAACAATTGACATCGGTTCCTATTTATAAGAGTATAGGAACCGACTTTACAAGATTTAAGTAAACTTTCCATAATCGAACTTTCCATTTCTGCTCGCACCGACTCGCATTTATGGCAAGCTCTGATCATGGGCCTTCGTCGATGGGCCTCGGCTCGAATCGCTTCGCTGGATGTTGGCTCGGCCCATCGAGAGATTTCCTACCGGTTTCTTGGTTTAGTCGACGGTTCGTCTTGGCTCGGTTTGGCTATGTCCGGTTCGAATGGCAATGTGATGGAGGGAAATTCGACCCCAACAATTTGCCCCCAGCTCGCTAGTCTTATGTGTAAGAGTGGCGAGCTATAAGTTATCAGGAAAAGCATTGTTACTCGAACCGAGCTGTCGACGTATTCGGCTCGTCTTTCCGAAAGAAGCTGGTTCGTCTTTCTTCTAAACGGTGTCGTAGAGTTACTTTAACCGGTCGAGGAATCCGAAACGTCTCGGGGCCCGCTGATTTCGGCGGAAACCCTAGAAATTGGGCGGGAATTAGGTCGTGCCGTTTTGCCTTCCCGAACCGACGCGCCCACGCGCCAAGCCTTCTATAAATATCGGACTCCGGAGCTCACTTTTCTCATCTCGCTCTCTCTCCAAACCAAGAAAAAAGGTCGAACTCTCTTTCTCTCTCTAGCTTTTTCTTTTTTGTCCTCAAATTTCTCTAGTATTCTTCGTTTGCTCCGCCGGTGCGAATCGTTTTGCATCGCAATCTTCAAACTTTCCGATCATTCTTCAAGTTCTCTGATCAATCTTCTTCCGAGCCAAAGATGTCTTCAAGCAGTCGCACTCCTTCGGTCGGCATCGATCATTCTGAGGATTGCTCGAACAATTCGAATGATTCGGAGATCTCGGTTCGCCGCTCGTCTTCTTCTTCCGAGCCGTCCGATTCGGTGGGATCTCACAATTCCTTCACTCCGCAGGGTCGGAAAGTAATTAATTCGCCTCGATCTGAAGAGGGAAATCAGTCTGTCAGGGTCGCCGATATCGCTGAAGCTAACGTATTGGTGAGCTAGCCGTCAATCCTTCATCATGATGGTTCGAATGGAGCATCCGAGCCAGTCTCGGATGAATGGAACGAGCTGGGCCTCCTGCGTGCCGAGGCGGAATTTGTTGAGGATCAGTCGGCTCGCCCCGGAATATCACTTGACCCAGTATATAATCCTGAGGAGATCAAAATCGAACAGATGATGTCTGAGGGGGCGATCGGAGATACCCTCGGGCCGATTAAACCCAGGCCTCCTCAATTTCCGAGGAGAACCCTTCCGGCCGATCATCTCTTATCTAGTGCCTTCGGTGTCGGCTCGTCAACGGGAGTGAGGAAATGCTTCTCGAAGAAACGGGTCTCGAAGAAAATTACACGCGGACGAGCCGCGAAGAGGACGGTTCCAAATCCTCCTGGATCGACGCTTTGCACCGAATCATCTTTGGAGTCACTTCGTCGGTGTTTCCACATATCAGAAGGAGTCGAGTTTTTTCTGCCGGCGAGCCACCAAAGAGCCGATGATCCTCCTCCGGGGTGTTTGACGCTCTACGCGAGCTTCTTCTATGGCTGCTTCCTTTGGTTTCCAATCCCGAGCCTGATCCTGCACTATCTGAGCAAGTACGGGCTCGCCGTTGGACAGATCATGCTGCGAGGTCTCCGTCATCTGATCGGGCTCATCGTCCGCAGTTTTGAGACCGGCATCCCGATCGGGATCCATCACGTTCAGAATCTTCTGGAAATTCGAGCTGGATCAAAGAAGTCTCTCCGATACTACATTTCTTGTAAGAAGAATCGGAGGATCAGTGATGGTTTTCCCAACAAAGACAGCGGTTGGGAAAATTACTTTTTCTTCGTCCCAATATGTGGGGCGACTGTTGGGAGCGTCCCCAGGAAATTTGTCAGGGAGAACTGGCAGCCAATCGGTAGCCGAACCAAAAAACAATCATCGTTCTTATTTATATGGATCGTTTCTAACTTTTCTGTTTATTTTGCAGTTCGACGAGCCGTATTCCGTCTTCCCAGAGGTTTTTCAGAAGCCGTAGAACACTTTCGCGCGAGGAAAACCAATTTGGAGAGAGACTTTTCCTTGGAGCGAATAGAAAGCGCTCGAGCCCGAGCTTACGATTCTTTTGACGACTCCGATAGCTCGGACGAAGAGATCCCCAAACTTTCCGAGCCTTCAGACGAGGAAATGGAGAAGAAAACCATCAGACAACGGCTCCAAGAAAAGAGGGACGAAGAAAATCGCGCAAAGGCCGAGGAAGCGGCTCGCGCTAAGGCCGCGGAGGCAGCCGCAAAATCCAAAGCCGAGGGCAAACGGACTACGGCGCCGAGCCCTCCAAAAAAGGTTCCGCGAAGCGAGGGACCTATAAATCTCGGAAAGGCCGTGAAGCGCGCCAAAGAGGCCATGGCCTCGAAGAAAAAGGGTCCTGCTGCGGCCTCCTCTCCGGGTCGGTCGGATGCGTCCAGAGATTCGGGAACTCTGGTTCTTAACCGGAAAACGAGGAAGGCTTCCGAACCTGATGAACTCGCCTTCTAAAGCGGGAGGGAAGAAGAGAGCCGCACCCGTAGGGCTCAAGGAGAGGGCTTCGAAGAAAGCCAGAGAAGACGCTCCCTCCTGCCTTCTTGCCGGTCCTACTCAAACTCAGCTTCTTCAGAGAGCCGAGGCGGCTAGCTTTCTCGCGAACAGTACCTCCACGGTTCGTCTCCCTCCCCCTGACACTCTGTTGGAGAGCGAGGTTTACGGAGAGGCGGCCGTTAAACTTTTTTCGGTGGGTTTTCTTTCTCTCCAAACGAAGGAAATGTTAGTATGTCAGCTCACACGCGTATTTTCTCTTATTTCAGTTTACGGAATCCTTCAACGGCATAGTGGCGGGCTACGAGGCTAGAGCTCGCTCCGATCGGTCAGCTCTTGACGAGCTTCAACAGACGATCGACAATCTGAAACGCCTTCACGAAGTTTCAGAGAGAGGCCACGCTGAAGAATTGGCTCGGGCTAAAGAGGAGATCGTCAAGATCCAACGCGAAGCGGAGGTTCACAGGGCGAACGCCATCAAGATGGCTGACACGAATCTTAGGATCGCGGAAAGGACTAAGTCCTTCGAAGCCAAGGTCAGCTCGCTGCAGGAGCTAGTGCAGGCCAAAGATGCTCTTCTCGAGGCTGAGGTTAAAAGAGTGAGATCCGAGGCAGATAGTCGGTATGTCTCTTTGCTTAAAACGGTTAGATCTGACGCAGAGGCGCTCAAAGAGGTGTTCCCCCGAGCCGTTTATCTCGCCCAAGCTCAGGGTAACATCGAGCTGATCGGTGACATCCGAAGCGCGAACCCTCCCGACCTCGAAGTCGAACTCGCGGGACTCGAAGAGCATGTCGCTTCCGATCCCAAGGCTGGCGAGGAGGCCGACGCACTGCTCGCGGGGATGATCAACCGCCTCGACGTCTCCATGGCCTCCTCCGTTCCGCCCGAGGTACATCTCAAAGATGAGAAGGTTACTTGGTCAGATAGGGTTGAGATCGGGGTGTATTCGCAGTATGGTACTAACTTTGGTTCCTCTCTCTTTCAGAACGAAGTCGAGCCGGCGGTAATTCCTGACCCGTTACCAGTTGAAGGAACTTTGGAACCGACGAGCCAAGCTATTGCTGGCGTTCAGGGAGGGTCGGATCAAGGCCTTGGCGAGCCGGATTCGAGACCCGTGGGCGCTACTGAAGGAGCTCCGGCCGCTGTTTAGGGAATTCCCGAACTCTTTCTGTTTTTCTTTTAGATTTTTGAACATGACGCCTGGATGGCTTTATCCATTTTGATTGTAAGTAGTGCCTGGATGGCTTTATCCGCTCGCTGACTTGTGTAATTAAAGATGATAGTTTGACTTCATATTTGGAAAATGTATTCAATCTGTTCAGCGAGATTAACTTTAGCTCCAAGTATCGTACTTAGTTCTTTTAAAGTTGTTTTCTTGACTTGTCCAACTTCAAACGCGTATTAATATTAACTACGACTTGAAATAGCAATGAATTTAAAGCACTCAACCGATGTTACCGCGAGGCGTTTCTGTATATCGGGTTTATGCCAGCTAGTTTCTGTTTTTGCCGCGTCCTCATGAATTAATGAGTTACGAACCGAAACAGTGGCGACTTAACTGTTCTACCAACGTTTTTGCGAGCCATTTCGCGTGTTGGGTTTCTGATCTGTATGTTCCAGTTTTTGCCGCGTCCTTATCTATTAGTAATTGGCGGGTCGGAACAGACGATGGATGATCAATTTATATAGCGCGCGCATGATAGAGGATCAAGACCGGACGTTGTGGCCAACAACATCCGGCTCGGAATTGATAAAGAGCGTATTCCGAGTTGTACCAAGTGGTGTAAATGGTTTGAATATGTTGACGAACTGTGATAATAAAATCTTGAATTTTTATTAGATATCAAAATTTTTTTTTTTTTTTTATCAGTCGTGTTGACGGCGAGCCGTGTTACGAGGGTTAATAAAGAGTTTAACGGCGAACCGTGTTGCAAACTAGTGATGCGTTTAACGGCGAACCGTGTTGCACGTAAAAGGGAGTGTATATGTACACGTACCCACTCCCCCCCCCCTTTTTTTTTGAGGGGGGCAACTGAATCCACTCGAAAGTGAACTGCCTACGTACCCCTTGCGGGGATCAAGTCACGCGTAGTTCTAGGTGATAGCGCGCCGCGCCTTATTGATAATATCTCTTGTGGTGCATCACGTTCCATGGCTTTGAAATTGCTTCGCCGGCCATGTTTTCGAGTCGATAGGCCCCGGGACGAACCGTTTCAACGATCATGTAAGGGCCTTCCCAGTTTGCTCCTAACTTTCCGGCATTCCGTTCAGCGGTGTTCTGGAATAATTTCCTGAGAACCAGGTCGCCTTCTCTAAATCTTCGGGCTCGGACATTGGAGTTGTAGTATTTAGCAACGGATTGTTGATAATTCTGTATGCGGATGAGCGCCTGATCACGTCGTTCGTTGATTAGATCCAGCTCGTCTAGCAGCATCAGGTGATTATAGCCTTCTTGTTCTGGTAACAACCAGCGACGAACTCCGGGAAAATGTACTTCTGGTGGGATTACACATTCCATTCCTTAGACAAGTGCAAATGGCGTTTCGCCGGTGGCTCGTCTCGGGGTTGTTCGATGAGACCAAAGGACTCCTTCCAGTTCGTCTGCCCAGCGACCCTTTTTAGCGTCGAGCCGTTTTTTGAGTCCATCTAGAATCGTCTTGTTAGTCGCTTCGGCTTGTCCATTCCCTTGTGGGTAGCGAGGCGTCGACTTGCTAAGGCGGATCTTCCATTTGTCGCAGAAATTTTGAAATCGAACTGATATAAACTGCGAGCCATTATCCGTGACAATTTCGTAAGGGACACCATGTCGACAGATGATGTTCTTCCAAATGAATTGTTCAACTTGGACGTCTTTTATGCTTGCGTAGGATTCAGCCTCGACCCATTTAGAGAAGTAGTCGGTTAAGACCAACAAAAACCTCTTTTGCTTCGATTTATGCAGCGGTCCGACAATATCCATCGACCACCTCATGAATGGATACGGTGCAGAGATAGAAGATAACAGCTCGGCCGGCTGATGTATCGTTGGAGCATGACGTTGGCACTTTTCGCATTTCCGTGAGTATTTTTCGCAGTCGCTGATCATCGTTGGCCAAAAATAACCGTGCCGTTTGATTTTGATAGCCAAGGCTCGTCCTCCGGAATGATTTCCGCATGACCCACTATGAACTTCTTTCATTATTTCTCTGGCCTTCTTTCCTTCTACGCATGCGAGCAGCGGTCCCGAAAACCTCCATCGGAACACGGCGTCGCGTATCAGAATGTATCGTGCTGCTTGAGCTTTCAGCTTGCGAGCCGCCCACTTATCCGTTGGTACTTCTCCGTCGACTATGTATCCACGGATTGGATCGAGCCACTCTTTATCACAACCGTACTCCGTCTCTTCTTCGATGTCCATATCTGCGGGCTGATCGCCATCGAGTATACCGTTATCGCCTGGCTCGTCTGTGATTACTGTCATTAGGACTTCAGGCTCATCAATGTCGATACTGGGATGTTCGATAAATTCCACGGGAATTACCCTTTTCAAGTCTGGATCGGAGGTCGAGGCCAGCGATGCCAGAGCATCGGCTTGAGTGTTGTCTCCACGCGGTATCTTCTCCAATGCAAATTTTTCGAACTGTCCGGCTAGATTCTTAACTACTTCAAGGTAGGCTTCCATTCTTCTGTCTTTCGTAGCGTACTCTCCACTGAATTGGCTCGCGACGAGCTGGGAATCACAGTAGGCGTGTATGTTTCGAACCCCAATTCCGAGCGCCAACTTTAACCCAGCTATTAATGCTTCGTACTCTGCCTCGTTGTTTGACGCGCCGAAATTCAGACGAAGAGATTGTTCCAATATTTCGCCTGTTGGGGAGGTGAGTCGAATTCCGACTCCGGCGCCTTGTTTTGACGACGAGCCATCAACATGAAGTAACCAGTCAGCGGAAAGACTTGGTTCATCGCTGGCGGCGATTGGCAGTTCGATTAAGAAATCAGCCAAAACTCGTTCGATTCCGATATTCGATATCATATTCGCTCAGCTCGATCGCCCACTTTGCCAGTCTTCCTGATTGGCTCGGGCTATGTAAAATCATCCTTAGTGGTAGTGCTGTCAGGACTATGATTGAATGAGACTGGAAGTACGGGCGTAATTTCCGAGCTGACATGACGACTGCTAGCGCGAATTTCTCGGTCTGGGGGTATCTTGTTTCTGCGTCGGTCAGGCTTTGACTCACGTAAAATACCGGCTTTGGGTTCTGCGGTCTTCGCCGATTAGGACTCCACTGACCGCTGTTAAAGACACCGCGACATACAGATACAACGGTTCTCCGTCTTCCGGCTTCGCTAGTATTGGAGGGCTTGCCAGATAAGACTTCAGTTCGAGGAAGGCTTCTTCGCATTTTGCTGTCCATTCAAACTTCTTGTTTCCTCGGAGAGTATCGTAGAAAGGAAGACACTTGTCCGTGGATCGCGAGATAAAACGGTTAAGCGCGGCGATACGTCCGGTTAGTTGTTGGATTTGCCTCTTCGTTTCTGGCGACGGCATTTTGATCAGGGCTTGAATCTGTTTAGGGTTCGCCTCGATGCCTCGCTGAGTTACCAGGTAACCCAGGAATTCTCCAGATGTCACAGCGAAGCGACAATTCGTCGGATTCAACTTCATATTGTATGAGTTCAATCGTTCGAAGCATTCGCGGAGATGCATCACATGATTTTCCTTCTTCAGTGATTTCACTAGCATATCGTCGATGTATACTTCCATCGTTTTTCCGAGCTGGGGGGCGAACATTTTGTTCACGAGCCGTTGATAAGTTGCTCCAGTGTTCTTGAGTCCGAACGGCATTACTTGATAGCAATAGATGCCTCGCTCTGCTTGGAAGGCTGTTTTCTCTCGATCGTCGGGGTTCATCTTAATCTGGTTGTAACCTGAGAATGCGTCCATGAAGGTCAACAACTCGTTTCCTGCGGTCGCTTCTACGAGGCGGTCGATGTGAGGGATCGGGAAGCTATCTTTTGGGCACGCCTTATTCAGATCCGTGAAATCTATGCATACTCGCCATTTCCCATTCTTCTTTTTCACCACGACCGGATTTGCGAGCCATTCGGGATATTTTGCCTCGATGATCGAGCCTACTTTCAATAACCGCTCCACTTTGTCATTCACGGCCTTTTGACGTTCGTGTCCTAACTTTCGTCGCTTCTGTTTGACTGGCTTAAAGGTTGGATCGACGTTTAGCTCGTGACAAGCGATATTGATATCTATCCCTGGCATATCCTCTGCCGTCCAAGCGAAGGTGTTGATGTTCTCTTTTAGGAAAGAAATCAGTTCTTTTTGGATCGCTTCTTCCAGGTTGGCTCCGATTTCCACACATCTTCCTGGGTTCTGTTCGTCAATGCACACGGAGATTACGGCCTCGCAAGTTGGCTCAACGATGGCAGTTTCCTTGCCTTCAACTAGCGTATTCTGTGCGGGCTGGCTGTTCGTCGGCTCGCCGTCATCTGCTATTTGTAATTGCTATAAGAGGTTAGCCAGGCCGTTTGCCGTCTCTCGGCTCGTCTTGACCTTCTTTATGTTCGCTTCGGGGAGTAACTTAGGCAGAGGATTCCGGAGTTTATGTTCCATCATGAAGCATATTCTCGACTCTTTCTGCGAACCGAGTATGGTTGTCACTCCGGATGGGGTAGGAAACTTGATGCACATATGATATGTGGATGGTACGGCTCGCATCGAGTTTATCCATGGTGTTCCCATGATGATATTGTAGATCGGCGGGTTATCCGAGACGGAAAAATAAACCATTTTAGTGACGCCACCTGCTTCGACCGGGAGCGTGATTGTTCCCATGGACATCGTCGTCTCGCCTCCGAACCCTGTCAATGGTTTCGGTGCCGACCTCACGTCGGATAGATCGATCCCCATCCGCTCCAAGGTTCCTTTGTAAATTATGTCGACCGTGCTCCCCGTGTCGATGAGGATCCGAGCTACGTCGAAGTTTCCCACGGCTAGCATGATCACGAGGGGGTCGTCGTGCGGTTTATCAATACCGATAACTTCGTTCTCCATGAAGGTGATTTCGGCATATGGCAACTTCGGGGGTTCGTACCAATTGACCGCTGCGTCGGCTCGTCGTTGAAAGGCTTTGATTGATGACACGGTGTCTGGGCAGTATTGCGAGCCGCCCATTATGAGGTGAATTCTCCTCCGAGTGCCGGTTTGATTGTCCGAATCCTCCCGTCTTCCGCGCTTCGGTTGGTCGGTCGATCGATCTGGTTTCTCTGGTCGTTCTCTTGGTTCGGGTCGCTCCAGATCCTCCAGTTTTAGGTCACCCTTCAATTCTCCGCTAAGCAGCTTCTTCGCGAGCTCTGCTCCTAGATGGCGGCACTTCTCGGTAGAATGGCCGTAGCATTGGTGAAACTCGCAGTAGGCTTTGTCGTTGTAGTTCGCCGAACTTTGGTTCCTCACCCATGTGTTGCTTTTTAGCGTTTTTCCTCTTCCAGCGCCTATTTGGTTCACGACGTCCGATTGTTGGCTCGCCTCCACTTGGTAATTATGTGCCCCGGAAAAGTTTCGTCCTTCGTGATACACATATCCGCCTCGCTGGTTATGGCGCTTCTGACTTGTCTGCGGCTGCGCTGCTGGTGGCGGTTTAGCTGTCGTCTTGGAAGAACTGTGGAGTGCGGTCAACACTTTCATATCTTCTTCTTCTGCTACGAATACTACGGATCGATGGATCGCGTCGGCGATCGACTTCGGTTTATTGAGGGCGAGCTCTTTTCGGAAATCTGACTGGAACCACAACCCCTTTTTGAGTGAATCGACGGCAATTTCGTCATTGATAGTCCTTGCCTTTGACATAGTAGTTTTGAATCGCTCCATAAAGCTGCGAAGTGATTTTTCTTCTCCCTGGACCATATTCCACATGTTAATTGCCGAGGCTGATCTCTCTATAAACATGGAGTACTGTTTAAGGAAGAGAGCCGTCAACTGCTGGAAGTTTTCGACCGAATTCGGCTCGAGGTTTAAGAACCAGTCCAGGGCCGCGCCCTTCGGGTACTCGGCGAATAACAGAAAGAATCCAGCGTCCTTTTCTTCTATGCTTCTGAATGTAGCTCGACTTAATGCGACTCGAAACGCGTTAATATGGTCCTTAGGATTGGTGGAGCCATCGTACTTCTGGATGCTCAATTTTCCTGGATCGTTAACCTTGGTGTTAATTATCCGAGCCGAGAAAGGCGTATGTTCTGCATCCTCGCATATCTGAGCGATCTCTGGTGCTGAGCTGAGTACTCTGTGGATTTGAGATCGAAGTAGCTTTGCCTCGTTGTCAGATTTTTCAAGACGAGCCCGAATTTCGGCCAATTCGTCTCGGCTCATATTTAGTTCTTTGCCAGGAATATTTCTCCTTGAGGAGCTCGGGCCTCGAGGCAGCCGATCCTTGTTTTGAGTACCGTGGGGAGTTGGTGTTCGTTTTTCAAGTAGGAGTCGCGTAATGGCTTCGGCAAACGTTTCATAAGAAGGTAAAGCAGGCGAGACGTCCGTGCTCTGCTCGGCAATCTTAGTAGGTTGATTCGGATCGTCAGTCAAGTCGATCGGGGCGGATTCTCCTTGACTTCATAGTATCTGCCTGAGCATTTCAGCCAATGATTCTGGGGTGATATCGCTGGGGATCCGGTCTCCCAGGTTAAGTCGTATCGGTTGGGTATCCTTGCGCTTCGTGTTCTGCTTCTTCCCGCGGAGACGCGGTGGCGAATCATCTGGCTCGGAATTTGTCTCGCTTTGCTCGGGAGTTTTTTCTTCTTCCTCTTCTTCTGTTTCATCGGCTGGGGACTCGAAGGCCAGATTCTTTGGGTCGAGTTTCTTTCGTCGCCTGGCGTCTCGTTCTTCTTTTTCCTTTAGTTGGGTGCGTAGATTCTCGAGCTCTTGAGTCAACGTGCTGTTCAAGGCTCCTTGCTCTTCAGTTTGTCTTTTCAGGGCGGCGATCGTCTCCGCTTCCGTTTGGTTTGCCGCTGCGCCTCCTTCGTGTTGCTGACCGGTTGGGTCGGTCTCATCCAGATTTGTGTCCGTCATTCTACCTCGTATTCCTTGTGTATGAATTCTCTCCCCCTTCTTCTAGCGCCAAATTGTGCGAGCCGAAACTTGCGCATTATTATTTAGTTCGTTTTTATGGAGAGCCGAGGAATTCTACTGATTGAACGCGAAGATGACGAGCCAAAGTTGGTTTTATTATTAGCTGTTATGCGAGCTATGAAATTCGTGGCGTGTGCCTTTGCTCTGGGTAAAAGTGATCCCGAAAACAATTGACATCGGTTCCTATTTATAAGAGTATAGGAACCGACTTTACAAGATTTAAGTAAACTTTCCATAATCGAACTTTCCATTTCTGCTCGCACCGACTCGCATTTATGGCAAGCTCTGATCATGGGCCTTCGTCGATGGGCCTCGGCTCGAATCGCTTCGCTGGATGTTGGCTCGGCCCATCGAGAGAATTCCTACCGGTTTCTTGGTTTAGTCGACGGTTCGTCTTGGCTCGGTTTGGCTATGTCCGGTTCGAATGGCAATGTGATGGAGGGAAATCCGACCCCAACAGTCCCTAAGAAAGGGGGATCACTGTAGTTAAGAATGATAAAGATGAACTCATCCCCACAAGAGCAATAACTGGACATAGGATGTGCATAGACTATCGTAAACTGAATGCTGCATCACGTAAGGATCACTTCCCTTTACCATTCATTGACCAGATGCTGGAGAGGCTAGCCAACCATCCTTATTATTGCTTTTTGTATGGCTATAGCGGTTTTTTCCAGATCCCTATTCACCCCTCTGACCAAGAAAAAACGACTTTCACATGCCCATACGGTACCTTCGCTTATCGGAGGATGCCGTTTGGGTTATGTAATGCTCCAGCTACGTTTCAACGTTGCATGATGTCTATCTTTTCGGATCTGATCGAGGAGATGGTGGAGGTCTTCATGGACGATTTTTCAGTCTATGGCTCCTCCTTCTCCTCATGTTTGCTGAATCTTTGCAGGGTTTTGAAGTGTTGCGAGGAAACCAACCTAGTCTTGAACTGGGAAAAGTGCAATTTCCTGGTCCAAGAAGGGATAGTTCTGGGTCATAAGATTTCTGAGAAGGGGATTGAGGTTGATCGAGCTAACGTAGACGTGATGATGCAGTTACAGCCTCCACAGACAGTGAAGGATATAAGGAGTTTTCTGGGTCATGCCGGTTTCTACAGGAGGTTTATCAAAGATTTCTCCAAGTTTGCCAGGCCATTGACTAGGCTACTTTGCAAGGAGACAGACTTTAACTTTGATGATGGGTGCTTGAAGGCCTTCACTTTAATCAAGGAAGCTTTGGTTTCTGCTCCCATAGTCCAAGCTCCGAACTGGAACTATCCATTCGAGATCATGTGCGATGCAAGTGATTATGATATGGGTGTTGTACTTGGGCAGAGGATTGATAAGAGGCTGAATGTTATATACTATGCTAGCCACACCATGGATGATGCTCAGGTGAAGTATGCCACAACGGAGAAGGAATTGCTTGCAGTGGTCTTTGCCTTTGAGAAATTTCGGAGTTACTTGGTAGGCTCTAAGGTGACAGTCTACACTGACCATGCATCACTCAGGCACATCCTTGCAAAGAAAGATACCAAACCAAGGCTACTCAGATGGATTCTACTGCTTCAAGAGTTTGATATGGAGATTGTTGATAAGTCCGGGATTGAAAATGGAGTAGCTGATCATCTGTCAAGGATGAGAATTGAGGACATAATCCCAATCAATGATTCCATGCCAGAAGAACAGGTGATGCTCATTAAGATCCTGGAGGAAGGGATTCAGATTCAACATAAGCTGGAAGAAGTTCAGGCGCTGGAGGATAAGGCATTACCTTGGTACTCAGATATTGTGAATTATTTGGTCTGCAGCGAGGTGCCGGTTGAGCTCGATCGAGCCAGAAGAAAAAAATTCTTCAGAGACATTGTGCACTACTTCTGGGATGAGCCACAGAACCCTATCTTAGAAGTGGAGATATTTGATGTATGGGGAATTGACTTCATGGGTCCATTCAAGCCTGCCTCTCATGGTAACAATTATATTCTGGTTGCTGTAGACTATGTCTCCAAATGGGTAGAGGCAATAGCATGTCCTGCCAATGATGCTAAGGTAGTTGTCAAACTCTTCAAGACAGTGATATTTCCAAGATATGGGATACCAAGGGTTGTGATCAGTGATGGAGGTTCACACTTCATCAACAGGGTGTTTGAGAGTTTAATGAAGAAGTATGGAGTGAAACATAAGGTGGCCACACCATATCATCCCCAGACTAGTGGGCAAGTTGAGGTTTCAAACAGGCAGATCAAGAGCATCCTTGAGAAAACAGTTGGAGTAACCAAAAAAGACTGGTCTACTAAGCTCGATGATGCTCTCTGGGCATATAGGACAGCATTCAAGACTCCAATAGGAAGATCACATTTTTTTCTTCTGTATGGGAAAGCTTGTCACTTACCTGTGGAGGTTAAATACAAGGCTTTATGGGCAATAAAGATGCTGAACTTTGATTTGAAGACTGCTCTAGAAAAGAGAGTTATGGACTTGCATGAGCTAGAGGAAATCAGACTGGATGCCTATGAGAGTTCCAAGATTTACAAGGAGAGAACAAAGGCGGTCCATGACAAAATGATTGTGCTCAAGGAGTTCAAGGCTGGAGATCAGGTTTTGCTGTTTAACTCAAGGATCAAGCTGTTCCCTGGGAAGCTGAAATCAAAATGGTTAGGACTTGCTCTCATTCTTTCTCTTAGACTTCTGTTACACAAGGGACTGTGTAATTTAAGTTTGGGGGAGGGTCTGAGAGCCATTTGACATTGTGTTCTTTGTTCTTAGTTTCAATTTTTCATCTCTTGAGTCCGCATACATCTAAGGCATAGAAAACCACTAAAAATTGAAAAAAAAATCGAAAAATCTCAAAAATATTCATGTAGTTGCATTCACATTTTTAAGATTGAGTCTAATATGCATCATATAGGTATGCATTCACATTGGATTGTTGATATGACCTTGTAAATATGCCATCTCATGCGCTTTGATCTGTGCCCTGGTTCTTGAATCTTTTGTGCATTAGGGTGAGAATGAAGAGTTAAGGTAGAACCATGTTTAACCTGATCATATCATGACATGCACATCTCATTTAAACCATTGCTGTGAATTGATGCATCTCCCTATATATTTGAACCATAATCTTGACTCTTAATTACCATTTCATGCATTGATAAGCAACTCATGGATATTCATACTTGGACATTCTTTTCCCATTTTATCCACTCTTGTTTGTCCAAGTACCAGACCCCACCCTTACCTTAGCCTTTCTTTCAAACCCTTTGCTGTTCTTGTGTGTTTGTGAGTTCTTATTTCGAATATGCTTGGCAAATGGTGTTGAGTTTAAACCGACAAGATCAGGGGTTTCTGTGTAGATTCTGGTCCGTTCTTAGGATCAGCTTAGGCTAAGTTTGGGGGTGTTCATCTGGGCTTGGGCGAGTGTATTTTATGTTCTGGGAAAAGAAAATAAAAAGAGTTGTGGTTAAGACCAGGGAGTAGGTTTGTGTCTCATGAAAGTCTAGTAAAGGTTTGGGAAGTGTTTAAAGAAAAAGAAAAGGGTTCTTAGTGTTTAGGAAAAGAAGGCATAAGCCTCAAGTGTTTGAAAAGAAAAGAAAAGTTCCCTAAGTTTAAGAATCCCAAACCACTAGAATATGATAAGAAAAACCTCTCCCTTGGCTAAGTACAAAGAAAAAGAAAGAAAAAGTACTGATCAAGTGCTCCTCTGTGTCTAAAGGCATTGCCTAAAGGGTAGATAGGAGTTAGTTCTTTGTTTTTGGGTTACGGGTTTAGACTCGATCGAGTGTGGTGTCTGGGTAGAAGGGATTTCTGCTCTTGTATCATCTTTGGTTCTAACTCTTAGCCTTTTGCTGATGCTTGTTCATTTTCTTTGAGAGATCTCTGTTTATAAACCGATATTTGCATTTGAAAGGGACCATCTTTGTCTCGTAACCATCACCCTTGGCCAAATGAGTTGTTTAGATTTGCATAAGATTGGTACACTGTTTTGTTTAAATGAATGTTAAAGGGATATGCTGATATGATTGAATGGTTTGATTGACTGTGAAGTTTGATTGATCTTGTTAAGCATGGGTAGGATTTTTAGAAGTAACTCTCACCTTGATGCACTCTAGAATCTTAAACCTGGACATTGATCAAACCGTTTTTGCTGGCATGTTTTGGATATATCAACTGTTTTCAACCTTTATCTCCTTCTTGTTATATTTGTTTGCTTGAGGGCAAGCAAAGGATAAGTTTGGGGGTGTTGATGCATTCATATTTCATACTCTTTTAGTATCATGTTTAGACCACTTTTGCATACTTTCATCCATCTTTAGTAGCATTTTTTTGCACTTTCTTATTAGTTTGCATACTTAGTTGTTTTAGGAAGTGCATTGCATGCATTTGCATGTTTGGTGACCTTGGCAGGTGTTTCAGAGCATTTTGGAGTGAGGTCAATACATTTGAAGAGAAGGGAGTCTGCCTTCACCAACCAGCTCGACCGAGCTAAGCCAAAGGAGCGCCTCGACCAAGCAGCTCGACCGAGCTAAGCCAAAGGAGCGCCTCGACCAAGAGCCTCAGCCGAGCTAGGCCAAAATGGCGCCTCGACCAACCGCCTTGACCGAGCTAGGCCAAAGAGGCGCCTCGACCAAGCTACTCGATCGAGTGGACTAAGGCGGTTACTGTCTTGAAGGAAGCCCTAGTGGCTTGCCTATAAAAGGGCTGCTGACCTAATCCACGAGATCCTCTTCTCCTTTTTCACTTTTTAGCTAGAAAAACTCTCCTTTATGTTCTTAAGCTTTATGTCTTTTAATTTGTAGATCTAGACTTTGTTATTCACTTTTTGCATTTGCTTATTTAATAAAAGTTGTTAATCTTCTTCTAATCTTTCATATTATGTCTGTTTCATCTTGTTTAGATATGATTTCGATTTCTGATGTGATTAGTGAGTAATTTACCACTTAGGCTTAGGGATGGATTAGATTAGAGAATCTTTATGCCTAATCTCTGCTGCTTAAGGTTTTAATCCTTTGCTCCTCTCTGCTGGGTATTGCTCTATGCGATCCAGCCACTGACCCTGGTGGATTCGATCCTAGATGCTCCCGGCCTGACCCGCTTGGTTGAGCATCGGATTAAGCCCAGCAGAGGATAAGTATTCCTTGTCCCATGGAAGTGGTTGCACAAGCAGCTTCTAGGGCAAATCATGGATCTATTCGTTAATGCTATCTGGTTCATGACATACGCTCTAACGGAAGTTGGTTAGCGGGATTGAACCGGATTGGCGGTTTTGTAACGCCACGGGAGTGGGATAACCGACCTCGAGATTCCATGGCCAAGGGATAAGCATGTATTCATGTTGGTTTAGAAAGCATCATTGATTAGTATTAGGTTCTCTATGATTTTCAACTCCGTCCCTGAGCCTATGTTTTCCATACCAGTCTTAATTACGTTTTTACGCTGTTTTAGTCCTGTTTTACCTTGACTCGATCGAGTCTATTTCTTCTTGTTTTGTGCAAATCTTGGGCCCCTCGATCAAGCTACCTTTGTCCCATTTTAGCTCAACTCGATCGAGCTACCTTAGTTTTTCTTTGTTTTTATTTTAGCTTAACTCGATCGAGCTACCTTGTTATGTTTTAGCTCAACTCGATCGAGCTAGCCTTAGTTCGTCGCTTTTACTTTCCGCCTTTTTCTTTCTGTTGCATTAGATTGATAGCTTAGTTCTGTGCCTTTTTAAACCCCCCCCCCCCCCCCCCCCCCCCCCCCTTTGTCTTGACTTGCATCCGCTGCTGCATAATCTTAAACTGTTTTTACTCTATTCCCATTTTGGATTGACATCTTAAATCCTTCAACGATAATCATAGCTAGGGTTTATCATAATCTGGTAGCAATAATCCTGTTATCACAACCCTACCCCCGTCCCCCGCCCCCTACACCTCCTCCCACGTGGTACAGCAACCCCATCTCCAGAGAGAAGCTAGCTGAATTCAACCGCTTTGTCCAAACATTGCCGGCAAGCATGTCTTTCCATGATGCTTGGAGGAACCACCCGCTTACCAACTTCTTCCACAACTGCAAAGAATCCCCAGAAGAGATCAAGGAGCTCTATGAGAAAGCCAAGAAGCAACCTTCATTCAGAACCCTCTACAAGATTGAAGACCCCGGACAATTTTCTATACCTTGCACCATTAGTGGAAAATACTTCGATGGAACCATCTGTGACTCTGGCTCATGCATCAACCTTATGCAACCTCCACTGCAAAAAATCTTGGGATCACACGCCTACAACCCTCCCAAATCAGCATTGGACTTGCTGACCTCACCATTGCACAACCTAGAGGTGTCGTATATGATGTATTGCTCGAAATTGGAGACACAAAGATACCGGTGGATTTTCATATAATGAACATCAAAGGAGGAACTGACATGCCCATCATACTTGGAAGATCATTCTTGGCCACTGCTGGAGCCATCATGGACTGGCCAAACCGCCGCATATCCCTTGCCAATGTCAACAAATCTGTCTTCTATGATGCCCTACCCCTTTTCACACCCACCAAGCATTCACGGTTCATATCTTCTCATGGACGCCCGAGAGAACCACCTGATCATTCCCAAGGACGTGATGGGACAAGTTCAAAAAGTCTTTGTCTCCGGACATGTCCTTCCTCTTCTTCTTAGAAGAGCAAAACGGTCAAGCTAAAGACCATAAACAAGCGCTGTATGGGAGGCAACCCATAAGGTCTTTTCTATCCCATTTTAATCGATTGTTTTCATTTAATAGTTTTGTTTTGAAGTTTTGGATACAGAGATTTGAGAATCCAACATGAAAAATCTAAAAGAAACCTCAAGGAAGAAGAATGTAGAACTTACCATGGCCGGGCCGACCCTGACGATCGATCAGTGTACCCCCCCAATTAACCTTGTCCCCTCGAGCCGACCCGCGCCCCCACCTGCATTCCATCCCACAACACTTGCATCCATCCCATATTCATACCACAACACCTGCACCCCATCCCACTCATCCCAACCCACTTAGCCTATTCCATCATACCATCCCATCCCACCATCACATCCCACCCCACCATCATCCAACCTCACCTGCATATCCTCCATCCCACCATTCTTCAGTTTCTAATACCTAATCAGGTTACATCTTTCCTCTCATTCACAAAACGCCTTACTACCTCTTTATTTTTCCTCCCTTAATCGGATTTGCTTTCACCGGGACGGTGCAAGTTAAGTCTGGGGGGATTGTCAGTACTAATGCGTTTGTTCATGTCTTGTCTATATCTTATATCTATTTCTCTTTTCAACCTTTTTCAAAACTTCTATTTTATTGAGTCAAAATAAGTTAGGAAACTATGATCTATCTTAGGAGCTTACCTTAGCATGCCAAAGCTCTTGTCATCATGAAGGCGAATATGGACACTGAAAAATGCCCAACGAAACCACTGAGGGTGGATCGACCTACTGATTTGGGAAGATTTCTAAGGTACCCGGACAATCTAAAGTCAACTCCACCACCTAATTGAACTTTTAATTTTTCTTGTCAAGGGGCTTGAGATACATATGAGCCGATTCCTCATTCCGGTCTAGTTGAGACATGTCCACCAAAGATACAGTCCACCTCTCTCTCATCTGCAAAATGAAAATCAAAAGCTTTTAAGCATAAGGAAAACATGTAAGCAAGAGGAATGCATACGTCTGCACCTTCTTGTCTTATGGAGACCTACTCAAACAAGGAAAAGCAAAAGCCTATCCTATGATATTCCCACAAAAGAAAAAGATTCAAAGGGAAGAAGGATCGATAAAATAAAATAAAATGATACCCTAGAAAAGTAGGGAAAGATCGATCCTTCAAAAGAAAAAGAGAGAAAGAGAGAGGAATGGAACTGGATATGCTAAAAAGGACTGTCTTGGCAAACACTTGGATGGGTAAGAGTCAATGCTCTGTGATCAATACTCCCTTGATAAAGACCGCACGTTTTAAATACTGTAAGGAGTTGATAATGGAAAGTTTGGAGTGTTGGATGAGATTTGTTGGGTCCGGTATGGTTCGCTAAGCTCAAGGTCAGTACGGGAAAGCTAGATTCACAGTTGGTTTTGTTCCAAATGAAAGCAGAGCAATGGAAGATACAAGTACCAAAGGATAAGTGAGTTTTCATGTTTTCAAAACCTCTTCACCGATTTGGAATCTATTTGCTTGGGGAGAAGCAAAGATCTAAGTCTGGGGGAGTTGATATACCTCTATTTTATACACTTTTATATCACTTTTATATACTTTATGCATGGTTTTACCGTGGTTTCTTACTTTAAAAGGTATTTTTTATGGATATATAGTTTCAAGAGTCATTTCAGGTCAAAAGATGCATTTTGGAGCAAAACAAAGGAAAAGGTCCTCAAAGCAGCTTCGTGCACTTGCATCAACTTTGGAAGGAGCTCAAAAACATTCTACGCAATGGAATTCACCAAACCCAGTCCTCCGCGATGCCTACGTGAGTTAGATTTCCAACGCAATTGGAATCACGCAATTCTGCCGAGTAGAATTGGAGTTATGACGATTGTAGTGAAGATATATACGAAAGAGCTTCATCGGACTGCATCAGTACATCAAACGGGAAGCAACGGCATGGACCATTAAACCCACCGGATTTCAATGAAACTTGGCATCAAGATAGCCAGATGAGTCAGTGTTCCAATTCAGTTGGAATTATGAAATTTGGACGAGCAGAATAGAAGATATCACGTTTTAACTGAAGACTGGGCCAGACAGCCGAGAACCGAACAACATCAGCCACCCGCGTCCCAGTCGACCGAGCCCGGTCGGACAGGAGCTTTAAGGCCCTCGTCCGACCCGACCTTCCTTTACGACATTCACATCTCGGTCGGACAGGAGCTCTAAGGCCCTCGTCCCACCCGACTTTTCTTCATCACCCGATACCGGCTCGATCGCGCCGCTCGACCGCCCCGACTACCCCGCTCGACCGCTCGACCGCCCCCCCTCGATCGAAGACCGTCCCGATCGACCCGAATCGCTTCCAAAGCCCGTTTAGCACGTTTTCAAGCCCAAAATTACGCCGCCTCATATGTTTCGACCAAGACCTAAGTCAAGCCGCCTTTCAACTTCTGAAGCATTATAAATACATATTTTTAGCCTTGTAACAGAGAGAGCCACACATAGAGATACAAAACATATTATTTTCAATACAACTTCTTCTAGTTTTACTTTCTTTCTTTGTCTCTTTCAAGAGAGGATTTCGAACCTCTGTTCTTATGAATATGAGTTCGACTTCTTTCTATATGTCTGAGTAGTTACCTTGTTAAGTGATAGGAAATCAAAGGATAGTGTTCATGCTTGCTTGATAATCGAACCATAGAATTAGGGTTTTACATATACTCTTCACCTTTGCTTTTGTTCATTGCTTGGTGTTGATCTGGCCAATCAACATATGATCCTAGGTAGATTTGAGCCACGAAAGTGATGAATCATTCGCCTGAACTTGTATTTGGTGGGCAACTTCTCTTAGACTGCGAAAGTTGATTTACTAGAGGTTGTGAACAATTGAGACTTGATCGAATTAATGCTTGCTTGATTATCTAAGGACACTCCAAAAGGTTAGCGATTAAATAGATCAACATAGGGGTCGGAGCCAAGACAGTGGAAAGATCTAAATTAGTGTCTTGAGTTCTAGGTGGTACCGCATTCTTAAAACCCTAACAAACCGAACTTGCTTGCTTGAATCACTTATCCCGCGATTGTCGTATTGCTTAGCCCCTTACCATCTATTGATTTACAACTTTACTTGCTTAGTTCACATGCTTTCTTACTTGCTTTAATCGTGACAACAACCAAACCTATATTGCTTGCCTAGCTAAATCTCGATCTCATACCTCATAGTGCACAATCTGGTCCTTGTGTTCGATAACCCGTTACTACTAGAGATGTCAGTCGGGCCGGCCCGCGTCCATCTGGGCATGCCCATTGGGCCGTTCGTTTTTACTATGCCCATGCGGTTCTGCCCATGCGGGTTGCGGATAGAAAACATAAGCCCAAGCCCGCCCTGCATGCTTTAGCGGTTTTGCGGGCCAGCCCGCGGGTAAACATTGTATGGCAGCCATAAACTTCAAAGCTACTTTACTTAAATAAGAATGTGATCCCGAACATTAAAACATTGATAATCGGGCCACTTTTGACATTGTATTTGCACGATCTAAGAGAACTTCATTTTATAAGAATATGGAACAAGTACTTTCAAGCATCTAGCCGAGAAAATATAACTCACAACCAAAAAAATCAGCGAAAAGTATAAGTCTAAGAGGAAATTCAAACTGAAAATCTAAAAACCAATCGAAGAATAAACAAAAAGTTCAAAGACAGAAAATTCAAACTTAAATAACAAGTGAAAATCTGAGAAGCATCAAGAAGACAATAGTTCTAGAGACTGTGTAGATGGTGAAGTCTTTTTTTATCAATCATGTTTCTTATCATGAACTGTTTCGGAAGGAGGGAGATCTTCTTCACCATCATACTTTTCATCCTCTTCTACATGTGGATAAAAAATTAAAGTTAATACACATTCTAAAAGTTGTAGTTGTTCAGTTGTACTATAAAAGAAGTATATTTGTTTACCATTTTCGTGAGATTCATAACCTCGTAACCAATTGCGACTGCAGATTAAAGCTTGCACGTTTTTCGGAAGAAGTCGACTTCTATACTTGTTCAAAACTCTGGATCCAATGCTGAAAGATGATTCTGAAGCCACTGTTGTGATAGGAATACTAAGTAGATCAGCAGCCATTGAAGCCAATTGACCATATCTTTGGGAGTTGTCTTTCCAAAAATCAAGGATGTCCATGCTCGCATTAATTGTCATGTCTAGAGGCGGTTCTTCAAGATATATTTCCAGTTTAGACTTTCCACTAACAACAACATGTGTCTTGTCAAAGGCCAAGAATTCCTGAAACAAACGAAAAAACCCATAAAACTTAGTAATTAAAACTTAACAAGAAAAGACAAAACACTAACTATCTATCAGCACCGCTTCTATGATGACATAGTTTATTTGGTGTGGGTTGTTATAATGATGCAGACTGTGAATTTCCACCCGACAGAATAGTATGATCAGTGCAAACAAAAATTTGAGATGAGGAAAAAAAAACCGGGCAAGTGTGTGTGTGTTGCGTTTATCGTTTGGTCTAATAATTCGATTCTTAAAGGGAATACTCTAACTACTGTGGAAGCAGGATCAAGGAACAAGAAAAGACAAAACACTAACTATATAAAGAAACTTACATCATAATTGCTGAAATTCCCTTTAGGTGCTCCATCATCTTCGTTACGGTCTTCACTTCGAGAATGTGTAGATGGTGAAGTTATTTTCGGCTCATATGATTTATAAAGAATCCTCATTTTATCACGCAAGCTCTCCATCTTTGCTTGATAAGATACTTTATCAAGCTTTGAAAAACAGAACCCAACAAGTGCAAGCTTAAGCCGTGGATCAAGGATGCTTGCTATTGCAAAAATATCACTAACTTCTTCCCAATATTTGTCAAACTTTTCTTGCATGGGTATGATCATCTCCCTCACAACTTCATCTCTGTTTTTTTCATTCTTTTTCAGCCAATTCTGGATCTTCCAAACCTGCATGAAATACAAATTCGAAGTTGGATATGTCGAACCTGACATAAGCCGCGTGATCTCATCAAATGGCTGCAAAAATTCAGACAAGCCACTCAGTCGGTCCCATTCATCTTCTGAAGGATTGACCTTAAAGTTTCTCCTATCCATCTCTGCAAGATAACAAAAGGCATCTCGATATTCGACAGCCCTAGAAAGCATCTTATAGGTTGAATTCCATCTTGTCTGAACATCCAATCCCAAAGCAAGCGTTGCTTTACACTTTACCGCCTCCTTGCATTTTTTAAACGCCATCTCACGAGATTCAGTGACAGTCACATACTTGATAAAATCCCTTATTTTATGCAAGCAGTCACCAATGACTTTGAGGCCATCTTGAACAATTAAATTTAAAATATGAGCTGAACACCTAACATGGAAGAATTCTCCACCGCACAACAAATCCTCACGCAAGAGAAGCTGTGATTTCAGAATGTCTTGCATTGAGTCATTACTACTAGCATTGTCTAGTGCGATGGAGAATACCTTCTTATCGACTCCCCATTCACTCCATTTTTCAAGAAGCTGCATCGCACATGTCATACCTGTATGTGGAGGCTGAAAACCACTGAAGAATGTTTTGAGATTAAGGCCCACAAAACTTGTAGCAACTTGCTAGTTAATGGATGGAGTTAGGTAGCAAAAGATGTTTAAGAAAAAAAAGTTTAGTTGCTTTCAATCTTACCTGCTTTGATCTTTTCAAGAGCTTCATAGAGAGCATTCTTGTGCTTCTTCTTAAACCACTGGCAAACAAAGATCAGATTTAGTCATAACAGAATAAGGAACAGAGCACAAAGCAGGACAAGAAATTGAAACTAGGAAAAAGGAAGCTTAGAGAAAACATAGTGACAGCTAAAGAGTAAACAGATCAGGAAGCAGAACAAGAACACGGAAAAGAGAAAACCAAAAAAAAATTCTTCTCATCATCCGTTCACATTCCTCCGTCCTATCTTTTGGATTTGCCAACCAATATGGTATTGTCTGGTCGCCTGTGAAGTTTGGTGGACTTTGGTCACACGGATTGTGAGATAGGGCAAGTGGTCCTCCGTTTCACCCGTTTGGTCGAGAGAATCACGCCAGGCTTAATATTTTGAAATCGACTCGACCGTTTGGTGATTTTCTTTGACCGAAGTGATTCTGCTTCCTTCCTTTAGTAATCCCAGATGGTACCCGCTCCTTGGTGTCGGTTTGGACAAGGGTGGGGTGAATGGGTGGGACATTTTCTCGTTTGGTCTCCTCTTGGTTTCTCATCCTAACAAAATGCATGCAATAATGATGTGAAAACTAAAAATGAAAAAGGAAAAGAAAAATACCGTGTGGGTTGCCTCCCACAAAGCGCTTGTTTTAAAGTCATCTAGCTTGACTCTTGTCTGTTTTAGGCTTGAGGTGCATCGGCTAAGGGGATGACCTCTTCTTCTCCCTTAACCGTGTTTGCTAAGTAAGGTTTTAGCCTCTGCCCATTGACAGTGAAGTCTCCTCCACTAGGGTCCCAAAGAACCACTGCTCCATATGGTTTCACCTCTTTTATCTTGAACGGACCGGACCATCTTGAGCGGAGTTTACCGGGAAAGAGTTTAAGCCGTGAATTAAATAGTAAAACCTGGTCATGAAACGCCTTAGTTCTCTCCTTGTAAATCTTTGTGTTCTCATATGCCAGATGTCTTATCTCCTCCAATTCATTCAGTTGAATCAAGCGCCTCTCGGCTGCGATTTTGAGATTATAATTAAGCTCCTTGACCGCCCAAGCCGCCTTATACTCCAACTCTACTGGTAAATGGCACGCTTTCCCGTAAACGAGATGGAAAGGTGTTGTTCCCAGTGGTGTCTTGAAGGCTGTCCGGTAAGCCCAAAGAGCGTCATCTAACTTGGCCGACCAGTCCTTCCTTGTTTTCCCCGGTTGTCTTTTGTAGTATGCTCTTTAGCTCTCTGTTGGAAATCTCCACTTGTCCGCTCGTTTGTGGGTGATATGGACTTGCGACCTTGTGTCTAACACCATATTTTCTCAATAGTTTGGCAACCACTCGGTTTATAAAGTGGGAACCTCCATCACTAATCACAACTCGCGGCACTACAAACCTCGGGAAGATTACCGATTTGAACAACTTGATAACAACACTAGAGTTGTTTGTTGGGGCGGCAATAGCTTCCACCCATTTTGACACATAGTCAACAGCCACAAGGATGTATTGGTCTCCAAAAGATGTGGGAAAGGGTCCTATGAAATCAATCCCCCACACGTCAAAGACTTCTACCTCCAAGATAAAGTCCATCGATCTCCCTCGGCCTAACGAGGGGATCTACTCGGACATATTAAGATCAAGCAAGCAAGGCGAGATTGATATCATTATGCAAGTATAAAAATAGATAAGGGATTGAAAGAGGCTTCTCTGATGAAGAACAAGTGGAATCCCTTGATAATTTCCGATCCAAAGTACAAAAGAGAAAAGGAAAGGATTAAAGAACAAAGATGAGATGCGAGTTCAATGAGTGGAGCGGCGCCTCCTTCTTCCTTCTGGACGGCGCACCACCTAGGGCTTCTACTCCTTGACGGCTACTCTCCTCTTGCACAAACACTCACGGCTCTCTCTCCTCCAAAGGCTAAAAACATTGTATTTATAGGCTTGTAGTCGCTAGGGTTATGATGTGCTGAAAAAGGAAACTTTCCGGTTAACCGGCCTTGATGATTTGCGACGAGATTGGACCGGGTTCAGGACAAGTAAACCACCAAAAGCAAGATGGGCTTGTGTTAAGTCGAGACAGGGTCCATGCGGCGGAATCCCGGGCTGTTTGTGACGCCAAATCTCCATGGGCTTCGTTTGCTTGCCTGGCGGACACGTCTTTGTAGAAAACGAGTATCTCCGTGATGGTTGATCCAAATGGCTTGAATCCACTTCTCCGTGATGCATGACTCAAATATCTATCCAGCAAGACCAAGATCTTGATTTTTGAACGTCGGGAAGACAACTTTCCGCGGTTATCTTTCGGATGCTCCGGTTCTGTCCAAATGCGAGAATCGGACAAATGGAGTTATATTGATGCTCTTGACTTGGAAACTTGCATGGATCATGGTTTGAGGCTCTTTTGCTCCTTTTTGAATCCTTTTTGATGTTTTAACCTGTTAAGACTCCAAAACCAACAAATACAAGAAAACTACCTCTAAAGGCATAGAACCTTGTTGAAAACACTTGAAAACATAAATAAATACTAAGTAAAATCATGCAAAATATGGATATATCAATATCACTTCTTAGTTTGGCTGTGCGCTCTGTAGAGAAGAATTTAGCAAGGAAGGCTTTCTTACAGTCGTCCCAAGTGTTGATCGAACCGTGGGGCAAATTCTTCTCCCACTGGTGAGCTCTCTCTCCAAGACTGAGAGAGAAAAGACGCAACTTGACCGCGTCTTCAGAAACGCCATTGACCTTTTTGAGATTGCAGAGGCAATCGAACTCGTCCAGATGGTCAATGGGATCTTCATAAGGCAAACTCGTCCAGATGATCAATGGGATCATGCCCAGCTTGATCTCGAAGTTGTTGTTCTGCACAGGGGGTGGAATAATACTCTGCCTCTGTGTGTGTATGTTTGGGGCATCCCCTGCTCCAATGTGTCTGATCAGCCTAGCCCGAGCGTTGCCATTACCCTGAGGGTTGTCCATGGCGTCAACACACTGCTCAGCTTCTGCCTGGTGTTCCTGATTCTCCTCTCTGACTTGGTCAACGAGAACCCGTGATGCTCTGTTCTGTCGGTTGATGTTGTCTAAGTAGTTGATCAAGTTGCCACTGCCCTTTGATCTTGTTTGCATGCAACCAGAGTACTAACTCGATGTGACACGTCGAGTCTGCTCGTCGAGTGTGTCGTGTTTGGTACCTGCGATGACAAAGACAGAGAGAATTGGCAAAATCAGTAAATGTGTAGACTGGAAAAGAAATTGATCTTAAGTTACTTGAAATCCTAAATGTAGCAAACAAACACCCAATCGGCAGCGGCGCCAAATTGATAACAAGATTTTGCTATGCAATTACCCTACAGTACTATCATGTCATTGCAGTACTTAAAGGTGTCAATCCAATCAGGTGTGAATGCTATGCAATCAAGATGCAATCAAGACAGATTAAGTCAAGCCAAATGCAAGAGGTAATTATAATCTATCACTCTAAACAGCAGAAATGGAATGCAATAAGTAAATGCAAGGTAATAAATGACAAATGTAAGAAGCTAAAAACCAGAAAGCTTGATAAACAGAACTTAATATGAAAACAGATAAAGCAAAGGATCCTAAGGATGGGGTAATTGACTAATGAATATCCATAATCAACACAAGGTGTTTAACAAAACTCAACAGACCTAATCCCTAGGCTGCGAACTCGACACAAAGCTACCCCACTCTCGTGACGAAAGCTATCGAGTCTGAGGTGTTTCCAGACCCAACTCTCATCAGCGAAATACACCTCAGCAAGCAGTAAGAAACAGTTCACACAGGCCAAAATGCAATCAAGACAACTAATATCTTAGGTATGAAATGCAAATCTCTTTGAAAAGTTGGTTGGGGCATGTCATCAAACACCTTATGGGTGTGAAATGCCCTAAGTTGAAATTTTAGATGATCAGAAAGGAATCAGCATTAAACTCACTAATCAAGAAGGGAAAACAATAAATCAAAGCTTAAACACCCTAGATGATCATGGATCTACACTAATCTAACCCATCCTCAAGAACCCTAGAAGACTACTCAGAAATCGCCATGGATAAATCAAACACAGAAATAGATGAAACTTGAATCATTAGAAAGTGGATTGAAAACTGAACAACTTTATTGAAGGAATCAAAGGTAAATATTCAAAGATAAAGAAGAAATCTGGATTACAAGTTCAGAACAATAGAGAGGCGATTTTTAGGTTTTTCAGAGTGTTAAAAGATTATCCCTGACAAATGACACCATTAAAGTATTTATACTAGGTTTAAGAAAAAGGCAAAATAAACACGTGCGTGCAGACTCGACGTCCAACTCGATGTGTCATCTCGAGTGCGCGTAAAGTTGGCTCCTTTATTCCCAATTCGACTACCAACTCGATGTGTTACGTCGAGTGCGCGTAAAGTTGACACCTTTGGCTCCAACTCGACATGAATGTCGGCATGTATG